>SNQN01005234.1:18585-45866 GCA_008642245.1 Bassia scoparia | reverse complement strand
AATTGAAACTCGCAATAATAATTAGCCAAATTAAAAGTGTCAAAAGGGAATAAAAAGATCAAAAAAGAGATGTCTTAAGTGAGTAATCTCAGAGTTATACGTTGATTTCGCTCGTTGGATCGAAACAGAATTGATGCTAGAACTCAAGAATGTATGTGTTTAGAGTGTATGAGAGTGTGAGATTGTGAATACGCAAGTTTAGGGACGTGTAAGTTGAATAGACGTGTGTGTCCGTGTTCTTGAAATGAGCAAAGGCACGTATTTATAGGCACGAGGAGGGGAAATCGAGCATATATATATACGCAGAGGACCTGCGTATATACGCAGGAGACATGCGTATATACGCAGGCTCTGCGTATATACGCTGCCTAGGAGCGTATATACGCAGGCCCTGCGTATATAAGCTCGATTAATGTGCGCGTATTTGCGATTTCCTCCGATCTTATTTCGTGATCTTAGTTCTAGAGTGTTCTAGAGGGTTCCACGTATTTCCGGGGTATTTTTTGTGTATTTTCTGCGTATAAATACTTATAAAAATAATAGAAAAATATAGAAAAATCAGAAAAATATTCTAAAAATATTGGTGAGCTCAGAAAAATGTGAAGAGTGTGATGAAAAGTAGAAATCAAGAGAATCACTAGTAATAATAAGTGTTAACGAAAACGAATTTGAAAATGTGAATAACAATCCTACACATTTACATGAGATGATTCAAAAGTCGATTTCTACATTCTGTAAATTAAATTGAAACTCGTAATAATAATTAGTCAGATTAAAAGAGACAAAAGGAATTTAAAAAGAGTGAAAAATATGTCWTAGGTGAGTAATCTCAGAGTTATACCTTGATTTCGTTCGTCGAATCGATTCGAAAAGGATGCGAAACTCGTATTTGAATGTGTATGTGTATGGGACAAGAGACTATGTGTGATGAGACTCGGTTGTATGCTCAAAGTGTTTGTGGTATGCTCATAGTATATCTAGGGTTGCGAAAGGTTCTGAAGTCGCAATGTGTTGGGTCGAGAAAGTTGTCCAAAACTCGAGAGGCAAGGCCGTATTTATAAGCGCGAAGGCACAAAGTGAGCGTATATATATATACGCTCTTGGGGAGCGTATATACGCTCATGGTGAGCGTATATACGCTCATAGGGAGCGTATATACGCTCATGTTGATAAGCGTATATACGCTCATGTTGGTGAGCGTATATACGCTCATGAGGAGCGTATATACGTTCCTTTGAGCTATATACGTTCAATTATTTTTGCCTTATTTCGAAGATTTTTCTTATTCTGCAAGATTACGGATGAATCTAGACATCCCCTCCTCCAAGAAATACGATTCTAGGGAGTTCTAGGGGATTCCGTAACATTCCGTGTATTTTTTGGTATTTTCCGTATTTTCTGCGTATTCCCTACGTATTTTGATATTGTAAATATTGCAATATTCATAGAAAATCGTAGAAAATTCCGAAAAATAGGAAATGATTCAAGAAAACTCTTTTGGCCTTTTGATTGACCTTTGCCTCATGATTTCGAGTGTGAATTCACATATTTTGAAATTTCTACGAGTTCAGCTGCGTCTCTTCGGAATCGAATCGATCACGAACCGTGGTATGTTTCATCATCGATTACTCATTTGAGGAGACACATTTGGGTGTCTACAAGTAGTAAATTATGTTTTGTGTATTGGATATAGTAGATACATCCATTTGTCCCTAGCCCAAAATGGCCAATGATTAGACACCCCTCGCAACACATAAGTCAAATCGAGAGAGCTAGGACCTTGACAGGCCTTTAAAAAGGCAGATTCCCTTGCACTGGACACCTCTTCCAGGTATTTAGCACCTCAAAAAAGAAGTTTTAATTTTCAAATAATTTTAAATTAGTTTTAAAAAAATTTCTAGAATATTTCGGAATTTTTTTAAGTATTTTTCGGTGATTTTTGGATTTTTCAACAATTTAATTAATTTTGCGACAATTAATTAAATTATGAAAACAATTCCAAAATTCATAGAATTTTAGCACAACCCCCTATTTTTCAAAAGGAATTTTTTATATATTTGTTCCATAATTTTTCAATTTATGGTTTAATATTTATGAATTTCTTAAGAAAAAACGCAAAACCAAGCATAGCGGGCCACCCCAGGATTTTCACCTCGAGACGCGCGCCCCGACGGAGCCAAAAATCCCGAGCATCGTGGAAATATCAGCCATAATCGCAATAATATCAACTATAATTTTATAAAATCGCGTATATATTTTATACGATTATATTACGATATTATTTCATTACAATCTCGCTATTCGAGGTAAAACAATCTCGAATATCGCAATAAAATCCCACATAATCGCAATAATATCGAATAATAATTGTATAACATCACGTACCATTATATTACGATATTATACAAATTGCAATCACGCTATTCGAGCCAAGCAAATCGGCTAAAATCCAAGTTAATACGGGGCGCAATTGCGCCTAATTTTGGGGGTAATTGCGCCCAAAACATACCTGTTTTTGGCCGATTTCGACCCTTGCCTATAAATAGGGAGCCTCCCCTATTCATTTGACGATCTTTTCGGCTTTGGACTTGCATTCTCTCACTCCTCCAACTCTCTCTCTCTCCCTCTCTCTCTCAATCTCTCTCATTCTCTCTCACAAACACTCTCAAACACATTCAAACACATAAAAGCATCTTCAAAAGCTCTTTCACAACATAACTAAGAGGTTTTCAAGGGTTCTAAGGTTCGACAAGGGTTCGTAAGGGTCTAAGGCAGCGTTCTTAGTCTTCGACGTCGTGTTGCGAGGTAGGTTTGAGGCCAACGTCTCAATGCTAAACTCCCTTTTGCAAGCTTGTTTAGAAATTCGACTTTCTTTGTAATTTGCATGTAATATTGATTAACAAACGATCCATGGTGTGAATTCCGAGTTTAGTGGCGCAAATGCCCTTAGTCATAGAGCGAAGACAAGAACCAGAATACGTTTACACTTTAGACGAAACAATTGAGGTGCCCAACCTCGATCTAGAAGAGCCATGGTACAAAGACATTAAAGACTACCTAGAAATGGGCGAATATCCTTCTAGTGCAACCAAAAAGCAACAATGGGCTCTAAGGCATCTAAGCATGACAGTCATGGAGCACGTCCATGACGGGATCTATTGCACCCACAAGAATAGCAGGCTCTTGGCCTCTAAGATAATCAAATTAGGTTATTACTGGACCACCATGGAAAGGGATTGCATGAAATACGTTCGTACGTGCGATACCTACCAAAAATACTCTAATGCACAACATGTTCCTCCTTTTCTCCTATCCACATTTGTCTCTCCATGGCCTTTCTCTACATGGGGGATAGACATAATAGGGAAGATTACACCTGCAAACAATACTCCAATTCATAGTTGTGGCCATAGATTACTTCACAAAGTGGGTCGAGGCACCGTCATATGCTAAGCTCCAGGCTAAGCACATGGAAAAATTCATGCAAAACAACATCATCTGTCGCTGTGGGGTCCCTCAGGAAATCATTTGTGAAAACGGCACCCACTTTCAAGCAGAGTGTGCGGATCAGATTGCCAAATATAAGATTCAACACCACAAGTCATCACCATACAGACCACAAGCTAATGGGGCAGTCGAAGCAGCTAACAAAAATCTCAAAACAATTATCTCTAAGATGATGGAGAATTATCAAGATTGGCCGCAAAAGCTACACTTCGCTCTATGGGGTTACAAGACCTCTATTCGCACTTCAACGAGAGCTACTCCATTCTCATTGTTTTATGGAGCCGAAGCTGTTCAACCAGTAGAACTAGAGATCCTGTCTCTACGCATTGTCCTAGAAAGCAAACTCCTAGAAGAAGAATGGGTAAGGGCGAGATTTGACGAGTTAGCTTTGCTCGACGAAAAACGACTAGCAGCCTTACATCATATTCTAGCATACCAAAAGAGGGTCGAATGATACTTCAACCAGTGAGTCAATTCATGACGCGTCAAGGAGGGTGATTTGTTTCATAAAGCACTTCGCAATACAGTCCTGGATCCTCGAGGCATGTTTCGTCCTAATTGGGCAGGTCCATACATTGTTAAAAAGATCTTACCAAAAGGGGGAGTTCAACTAATGGACACAAATGGTGATAATTTCTACAGGCTCACCAACTTAGACCAGCTCAAAAAATACTACATCAAAGGCATACACGCGCACCGCGTCTCAGCAACATAATAGCACCATGCATCAGATCTACGGATGGCCTGATTCTTTAAGGGATACGTAGGCAGCCTCGCCCTGGGGCTCGACAACAATAACAAGTGCCCTACTTATTTTTGGCATTAGCAAGTGAACAATAGTCAAGCGGCAATTGGACGAACTTTTCTTTAACATTCTCAATGTAAAAAAATGTATAAAAAGCAATGCAAGTTTGTAATTTATTACTACTTGTAATTAAATTTGAACAACTACAATGCAAAAGGAAAATTCAAGTTCCAAGTTCACTTATTACATGCAAAAGCGTCTCGCAGGCCAATCACTTTATTAACTCATAAATAAAATAAACAAGAGTTGTGGAATAAAGCAATCACTCCTTCCTCTCCTCTTCTTGCTCCTTGACAGCATCCTTCTTCACACCTAAGCTCTCACCTTCAGGCTTCCTCACCCATTTGCATCTCTTAGGTCTATCTTCCACAACAGCCTCCCCTTTTCCTTTAGCGTCCCCTCCAAGGATCTCTTTAAGCCCAAGTCTTCTTTTTGCAACGTTTGAGTCAATCCTCAAAGGAGGAAACCTTTCCAGCCTACTTCAAATGGGGAACTTCTTAGGACCAAGTCTGTCCTTATCATAAATAGCTCTAGACTTAGCAGCAGGGGTCTCAGTAGAGTCACAGTCCACTCTCTTAGTCTTATAGTGGTCCTTCTACTCCGCACGTCTTACCTCAGCACGACTCATCACATCAGTGTCATATATCCAGACATGGTAATGATCAAAAATCTTGTGGTCACCTCGAGCAGGTGGGGTCACCTCAAGCGTAGAATGGGATTCCCAGTACTTCTCCCACTCTATTGCATTGTCCGAATGAAAACGCTTGTCCTCAGGAAGAACCGTGTCAACATCGGTAATAAGCAAAACTTTCCCAAATTGCCTCATCACCCTTGAAAGGAAATAAAAGGTCAACGCGGTAAAGCTAGCGACACGCACGTATGAAGACAAGCGAGTATGTACCATACTCCTAATACCCCACCAAGGGACAGTCCACCAGACAAGAATGCCACGATCAACAAGGATAAGAATCCACTCATGTTGAGATTTGCTGACATGGACCCTCTTACGGGAAAAGAAAGCCTTAACAGAATATTTGACAGGATTTTGGGCGCCTCAACTAGGCTCAAACGCTCCATCAGCCAAATTTGTCATTAACAGCAGCATGTGCAGTGTTTAGTCATCACATCAATAAAGAAGCAATAATATTTGTATAAATGCACTATTTAGCAAATATTCAGACAAAATATTGTACCTACAGTAAATTAGGACTTCTAGATTGCTCAACAATAGAAATAATGCTAGCGTGACTGACCTTCGGCTTACCATGGACAAACAGGAGACGTGGAAACAAGTAGATCATAAATTCAGATCTACGATAAATTCTACGGCAAGAAGCATCGCTAGCAATATAGTCAACTAGTGCAAGCAAGTCAGTTTCCCGACGATGCACTATGCGTCGTGAAAACGGTTGGACTAAGTCTCAAGTATCGCTCATATTCATCAACAAAGCGATCAACAGTATTAGGGATGCAAGGGAGACTTACAACATGCCAGACAATAATGGCACCAAGTTCCTCAGGCAAAGGACAATTTCCTTGTCCCGAAGACGCAAAACAATGCATCAACGGGTCCCACAGGCTTATAGCAGCATAATAAAGAAGGCTTGTATCGAGACTTACATACCTTAAAGGCTAGAGAACATTACAAATAAGCCTTGCAAGGTTCTCCCTTTCACGAGCATCCAAGCTTCGAAGCACGTCTTTCAAAGTATTAGCAAAGTTTATCTATAATTGATTTGTTGCAAATCCTTTGATGTAATGAATGAAATGAAGTTCAAAGCAATGTAAGAGAGGTTTTTAAGCACTAAAGAGGTTGTAATGAATGAATTAGGGCGTACATAAACCCCTATTTATAAGCAATAAGGCCGAACAAACTTGCCAAAATTTTAAAAATCGAGCAAAAATAGCTCAATTTTGAGCGTAATTGCGCCTAGCCTGGGCGCTATTACGCCCAGTTTTAGCTTGCTTTTGGCCAATTTTGCTCCTTTTAGCTACTCCCATGCACGATGGAACGCAGTTCTTGGTCCAATCTAGGCCCTACCTTGCATTCTCAAAGAGGAATGAGCCGGCATTCGCCTCAACAACGCAACGCAACATACAGAACAATGCCAGACGATCGACGTTGTCTTAGAAGTAATTACATGCATAACATATAGTTAGCAAGTTGGCTTTTGCAAATTGTAATCAAAGCTCGACATTACAAAATAAGCTATGTCTAGAATCATACACAAGTCTAGTCTTATTTACATATGCACTCGTGTGTAAGCTAGAATCGAGTCAAGTCAAGTCGAGTCAAGCAAAAGTCAACAAATAAGCCTAGGCAGGTCTAAGCTAAGTCGTAAAATAAACAAATGCAAACCTAGGGTCACCCCCTTCCCTACAGGTGATAGGTACATCTGTTGCTCACAACGCGTCGAAAAACCAAGTGATGCTAGCACCTACAACGCAGACTCCTCTAGCAGTTCATTAGGGAAAGGAACTCGATCAGAGGTTCTCGGTATGTTAGACTAAGACGAGGGTCCGGGTCGAGCACATGAAGTCAAAACTCCACCCCGTTTAGGGACCGGTCACATCTGTACGTCACCGTCGTAATTAGTATCCTGATCGTCGCCCTGATGAACCTGCACAAGGATTTTCACGTCAAAAACGGGCACCTGACCCTACAAAACATTAAAATCATGAGGTTTGGTGCACTTACCGAGTCTCTCAGTTGACAATAGGCATGTTTCCAAGCATCTATTATCCCCAGCAACCTCATAACGGCTGCCCGAGGCATCTATTTTGCAAAAAAGGCAAGTCAGCACATGAATGAATACAAGCATGAAAAGGCAAAATAGAAATGTTCCCTACCTATCCAGCTCCAAGGGGCAATGAGTTCTAGGCACGCCTAGCGGCCGGAGGAGTAGGCCTAATGAACTCTTCCAGGTCAGGACGGATCCTCAAGTCAATAAATGGGATCTCACCGAAGTCATAATTAGGATGTACGAGCCAATTCAAAATTAGTGCACAACTAATGGAAAGCAAATGCAAAGAAAGGTGTGGATAAGCAAGACTCACACCTCGGCAACTAGCTCGACTCGGAGGGTTAGTCACTCCTCAATGAAACACGCATAGGCATCCTGACCCCTGTCATCAAGTCGTTGGACAACATGGTGACCAACAACTACTCATCCATCATAGTGATTGGAGGATCTTAAGGCACTACAGGTGCAGAAAGGCTATACTGCCTCACCACACGCTCCCCAAGGTACCAGAGAGGCTCTTGAGGTCCCCAAAACAGGCATCGCCTCTTGGAGAGCTCAGCTCCTATAGCGAGCCTCCTCGGTCTCACATTCCCCACTCCACCTACAGCAAAATGTGGTTAAAATCACAAAGCAATCAATAAAAGCATATAAGTAAAGGGCATCGCAACTCACCAAGGTTGGGTTCAAGCGGCGAAGGACCCTCCTCGGCTGCTGAAGCCCACCAGTCCAAGACGGTGTGTCGCGGGGTGTCCAGCGAATCATCACCGGTCATCTAGCGGGCTGTGCCCGAGGATCAAACCTGTGCCCGAGAACTACAAGTACAACTAATGGGGTCACGCAAAAAAAGCGAAGCAAATGCAAACAAAGAGGTAAAAGTCATAGAAAATTACCTCGAGCACTCTCCAGCAGCCAGCCAGTGCGGGGATCGCGGCGCCATTCACCCGACGGTAGTACAACCTCATAGAATGCATCAAAGCAACATAGCCGAATCCACCCCAGTCATAGGAGGCAACAGCAGAAAGATCCTCCAGAATAGGGAGAAAACGAAGCTGAATTCTCGCTTATCAAGACACAATGGCGTGCAAAGCATCACCAGGATAAAGATCATGGCAAATTGCTCATTAGTGATACAGCCAGCTCCAAGCCCTCCATGAGCACGCTTTGTGATGCTCGATTATCCACGCTCTACGCTCGTACGCGGGAAGCAATCAGACCCAGCCACTCATCCAGATGAGGATCAGAAAGCCTGATCTCGTCATCCAAAGGGACAAGCTTTTCAGTGAAAGCAAGCCAAGTCAACATAACAAAATCGTAGGGGGTCATGGCCATTTCCCCCCAAGGGAATTAAAAGGTGTTCGTGGTGTACCAGAACCACTCCATCAAGCCAAACTCCAGAATCTTGGGAGCAAGTTAGTATGTTTGACTAAACAAGTTGAGAACAAAATCCCGGAAGCCGCATTACCCGAGGATGTCCAATACTCCTCCACGGCGCTCTAAAAACTCTCCACGAAAGATATCGCCAATCATATGAGAGGTCCCGTACATCTGAGTATGGTAAGCGCTCTACATAAGAGATGATATAAGAATTAGCAAACAAGGAGAAACAAAAGACAACCAAGCAAGTGAAAGCAACATACTCATCCATTCCACGGACGGATAGAAACGTGGTGATTTGGGGAGCAGCATAACTCAAAGTTATCCCAGTTGGTCGCCCTCCATCTCTGACGGGAACTGCGCACTTATTTTCCTCTTCGCATTGGCATGCTACAAGTAGAATCGAACAAAGATTCAAAAAAAAACGGGCAGCATAACGGCTAAAAAAGGACATCCCGCACATAAACAAAAGGCCCTATGGGGGCTTACAGTTAATCAACACAACCATGATCAAAGGAAATGCACAATTTCCTAGTAGTTGGAACAATAGAAAAGCAACTAGAAACGCGAGAAAGAATACCCCTTTTTCCCTAGTGAGTATACATGCCTAACGGAATGCACAATTCCACTCGCAAATTATATATGCAACGAGGATTTCAAGAAGGTGTATACGATCACTCACATGTTATAATCATTAATTTAGCAAGTAATCACCATTAACAAGTGCTTTTTTCAAGCTTTAAGCTACTTACAATGGTGAAATCATACATGGGCATCCACATTCTTGCAAATAAGCATGGAAAGGTTTATTCTATCATCAACAAGCAAGAATAAATATGGCATATGCATAATTCAACAAGGCATGGGCATAGCAAGCTACTATTCATCATCTTCTCCAAGTAGTAAGCTTACTATTGCATAACTCATTCAAATTTGCACCAAATTTGATCAAATAAGTTGCAAAAGACTCACATAAGCATGAATAAGCCAAAGAATTCAACAATTTGAAGCATACACAAGCAAGAGAGAAAGCCCCAATCCAATTGCACAAATTGACAAGGCATATTCAAATGGCAAGATTTTGAGTATTACAATTGCAACTTGCAAGTGAATTTGAAGTTTGAAGTAGTAAACTTACTTGAACTTGGGATTTGATGAGCAAACAAAGCCTTTCCACGCAATTCCAAGGTGTAGCAATGGAGTTTAGAGAGAGTTTGCAATAGACAAAGCAAGAGGCAAATGGCAAATGAAGCAAAACTACCAAAATAAGGCACAAAATTCGACCAAAATAGGTCGAATGCTAGGCATAATTGCGCCCAGCTTTTGCCTACTTTTGGCTCCATTTACGTGCCTTTCTCGTGGGCCCACTTATGTACGCGCGAAGCCCGTTGCGTTCAAATGTCGTTGGTATTTCCCGGGAATTCCAACCAACTTTTAAAGTCATACACATTGACCAAAATGCCCCTAAGCAAGCAAAATGGGCCCAAAATTCATCAAATCGCTACAAAAATACACCTACGAAGCTACGACAAGCCGTAAGCGATCGCAAAGTCACAACGAAGAAATAGCCACGATCAAATGCTGGTCGAAAGCAAATCAAAGTCAAAGCACACATTCCCTAGTCGAAGTCATATCATCATCGCAAAAGCCGAGCATTAGCCCGATTGTGTACACGCAATGCAAGCATTTACAAAAAGACATTGCTATACGCAATCATTGATATACGCAACGTTACCTCCATTTGACTTCTCCCGGACGACTAGCCGAGATGGGATACAGTAGATCAAGCACGCACTATAAAAAAGACATTCGCTATACGCGATCATGGCTATACGCTGCATTACGAGTATATTAATCTTCCCGGACGACTAGCCGAGATGGGATAAACAAAATTCAAGCAAGCACCAGGTCCAAACGGAGGCATCGATACGGACACCATTTCATATTTCCCAAAGAGGTCCAAACGCGGGAATCGATACAAACACCTTAGTAATTCCCCATGAAGTCCTAACGGAGGCATCGGAATGGACATTCAGATAATAGTTCCCCAGGAAGTCCTAACGGAAGTATCGAGGCGGACAACCTGAGAAAAGAAAATCCCCAGTGGAATTAGAACCATAGAAGGAAATTCCCCAAAAGATCGAAGCACGGAGCCCCGGTGGAATCAGAACCATAGGTGGAAACGTAAGCAAAAGTGTTAGCAACAAAGACAAGCAAGCAAGAAACACGCAACCACGGGTGCAGGTAAACTAACGCGTTTGTTTTGCAAGTACCGGGAACTTTGGCTTTCGTTTTACGAGATTTTACTCTCTACAAACTCATCCAAAGTGGGGTCTTCTGTAGATATATACATTTGTCCATAGCCCAAAGTGGCCAATGATAAGACACCCCTTGCAACACACAAGTCAAATCGATAGAGCTAGGACCTTGATAGGCCCTAAAAAAGGTAGATTCCCTTGCACCGAACACCTCTTCCAGTTATTTAGCACCTCAAAAAAATAGGTTTTAATATTCAAATAATTTTAACTTATTTTTAAACATTTTTCTAGAATTTTTTGGAATTTTTCTAAATTTTTCTAAATATTTTTCGTCAATTTTCGGAATTTTCAACAATTTAATTAATTTTGCGATAATTAATTAAATTATGAAAATAATTCCAAAATTCAAAAAATTTAGCACAGCACCCTATTCTTTAAAAGGAATTTTTAAATAATTTTTCCATTATTTTTCAATTTATGGTTTAATATTTATGAATTTCTTAAGCAAAACGCAAAACCGAGTATAGCGGGCTATGCCGGGATTTTCACCACGAGACGCACCCCGAGAGAGCCAAAAATCCTGAGCATCGTGGTAATATCATCCATAATCGCAATAATATCAACTATGATCGTATAAAATTGCATATATATTTTATACGATTATATTACGATATTATTTCATTACAATCTCGCTATTCGAGGTAAAACGATCTCGAATATTACAATAAAATCCGACACAATCGCAATAATATCGATTAATAATCGTATAACATCACGTACGATTATATTACAATGTTATACAAATCGCAATCATGCTATTCGAGGCAAGCAAATCGGGCAAAATCTAGGTTAATACTGGGCGCAATTGCGCCTAGTTTTGGGTGTAACTGCGCCCAAAAATTACCTGTTCTTAACAGATTTCAACCCTTGCCTATAAATAGGGAGCCTCCCCTATTCATTTGACGAACTTTTCATCTTTGGACTTGCATTCTCTCATTCGTCCAACCTCTATCTCTCTCTCTCTCTCTCTCTCTCTCTCTCGCTTCTCTCTCTCTTCCTCTTACTCTCCCTTCTTACTCTCCCCTCTCTCTCTCCTCTCTTTCATTCTCTCTCACAAACATTCTCAACACATTCAAACACATTCAACACATAAAAGCATTTCTTCAAAGGCTCTTTCATAAATAGTTAGAGTTTTCAAGGAACTAAGATTCGACAAGGGTTCCTAAGGGTCCGAGGCAGCGTTCTTGGTCTTCAACATCGGTTTGCCAGGTAGGTTTGAGGCCAACGTCTCAATTCTAAACCAACTTTGGATGCTTCTTTAGAAATTTGACTTTCTATGTAATTTGCATGTAATACTGATTAACAAACAATTCCGCAATTCGAATTAAAAGCATCTCAAGGCATAACTTCAATCCCCTGTACGAGTGCTGTATGCTTGTCTCACAACCATAATATGCTTTAAACAAGACGTACAAATTCCGATTTCACGCCAAATAAGATAACTATGACACAACCGGCATTAGGCTCTTGAAATATCAATTAACAACACAGGCCACAACAAAATAGACAAACTAGTAATAACTGAGTAGAGGCCACTAGATGCGGGGGGGGGGGGGGGGGGCGGGGGGGGGGGGGGGCGCCGTGCACCACTTCACCTTACTGTTCTCCCCTAATGTAAACATTTGTTGAACTACCAAACATTATAGGCAAGGCTTAAAACGAGTTTCGCAGCTTCCCGAAAGAAGTGTGGTGGCGACTTCGTCTACTCATTTCGAGTATAAACACACAACTCCAAGCATACTCACAATATGCAAAAGCAAGAATTCGATTCTAGCAAACAAACCGAGCCGCCCTTAAATTGTACCCCACGGAGCAGATGGACCGAACCTAGTCCGGCTCGGTGACGCCCCGACGCCCGTACAGATATGGATATTAGAGGGGATTTGAGTTCTAAGCAACTCATTTTTCTCCCAACAAAGAAGCTTGCAAGGTCCAAATTTTCCAAATCACCACTCTTTTCAAATCTAACTCATGAAATTTTCTTCCTTGGTATTTATTTGATTGGCACACTTTACTAGCGAGCCATGAGATATTTTCACGGTGGAGAGCTTTCTAGCCAAGCCGAGCGTAGCTTGGTAAATGCTAAGAAACCTAGCTTGGTGATTCTTGTTTATACATTGATACCTTGTGAATTTTGTGAATTCTCTTGGAGCCAAGTAGGCACATTCAAGTCAAAAATCCACAAAAATTTGAGTGTTTTCACCAGACTCCTTCCTTAACTATTTGTTTAGGATAAGGCAATCATTTCGGGTTTTGGGTCCAAATTGTTTCCCCTTTTTCAGTTGCCTTTTTATTTCTTTTTCCACATATGTATTTGGGAACAAATTTTTGGTTTTTCATCACCTTTGGCACCTCTTTAATCTTTCCTATCTTTGTTAACCATATTACGTACCTTGTAACCAAATTCTCACATGTTTTAACCCTTAGAAGACAAGTGAAGTGTGGTTTTTGAGTTTGTATATAATAAGTTTATAAAGCCTCAAAGTGATGTATAGTGGGAAGTGAAATGCAATAGTATTGCAAAGTTATTCCCATGTGCATTAAAAAAATAATAATAAAGAAAAAACCAAAAATATGCACGAAAAAGGGAAAATAGTTCAAAGTGTAGCAAGTTGTATGGGAGAAAGCAAGTGTGCTATAAACTTGCCTCCCAAGTGTGTGAGTGATGTCAATTGGGGCACCTCAATCCCCAAAATTTGTTTTGATGTTTGTAAACTTCACTTGTGTAGGTATACCACCACAAGCCAAATACTTTTATCCGCACCCAACCTTTAGCCTAGTTATTACAACCCGGAAAGACCTTTGACTTTGGGATTTGAGTCACCAAAGGTGGAGGGAGTCACAATTGTTCATTTTGGATGTCTAGTGCAATGTGCTTGAACCTCACTATGCAATTCTTTGAGCTATGTGTTGTCACCTAGCTTGGTTTGTCTTGAAGCCAAGGAGGGTCGCTTTGGAGAGAGGAAGAGAGTGGAATGATTTGATTTATTGCAAGCTTTGAAAGTTGCACATAATTCCTGATATATATATGATGTTTGCTTGACTTCTAGTTGGGGGTACATCCTTAATACTTATTAGCGTCTGTAAAATTCTGAGAAATCCAATCCAAGACACATTTCGTTTTTCTATCCACATTTTTCAATTTCTTTTTGTTTTTCCACTTGTGCTCGTTGTGTTCTCGAAAACCTTTGCCTTATCTCTACTTATTTATGGAGTTGTGGGTCCCCTCTTTGGAAACCTCACGAGACCATCTCGTCCTTCTTAGCGATTCGAGGGTTTAAAGGGCTTCTCACTAGTTGCTAAATGTGACCGTGATTCCTACAAAATTGAGTTAGTGTATAGTTTTCTTACTTTTCTTTGCTCGACGACGCGCAAAGGTCCTAGTTAGGGGGAGTTGATAAGTTCCAAAAATGCTCACATTTACGCACTTATTTCTCCTTTAATTTGGCCATTTTGTGTGTTTTCGATATCATTTTACTAGCTTTTTAGTTAGATTTCCAATTTGTATAGTTTTGTGGAGTTTTAATGCTTTTTAGTGGTTTTTGTAGTTTTTTAGCTTCATTTCTCCTCATTCCAATTCATATGATCCTATTTGCAAGCGTTGTGAGTGTCTACAAGTTTCCATGGCATGTATGTGCTAGTGATGTGCTTTGTTGCAAGTTGGCTTGGTTATACATGCAAGGGTTGAGCTTTAAAAAATGTTTCATGTACCCTAACACTTTCTTTGAGCCATATCTTTCTGCACTCTTGGAATTCGCAGGTTACACGTTTTGCATTGGAAAGTAGACTCCCAGAACTTTCCAACGGTATTTTTTTAACCTGCAATCCGATCAACGAACGTGAAGTTATGGCCGTCCAAAGTTTTGGCAGTTGAGTAGGGCAAAGGAGTCTGGCCCGCACCATAGCCAGTGCCTCTCCAGGTGGCCTGCGCCTAGCCTCGCGCATGGGCCTCTGCCTAAAGCTTCCTCCCCTCTTTTCCATATGCATTTTAGAGCATACGCGTATGGAGTGTCTGGCCCGCGCATCTCGAGGTGGCCCGGGCCTTGGCCCACGCCTCAAGACCTGCACACGCACCCTTCACTGTTTCGCACATAACTTTTGATTTACAACGATCTTTGATGCGACAGAAATTTCTTTGAAAACTAGAGATCGAGTGCTTTCCAATGGTATATGACACCCCTCAATCAGAGATTAACATCAAAGTTATGGCCATTTGAAAATAGAATTCACTTCCGAGCGTTGACCTTGCACTTTGGTATGATTGAGCTTTGACCTGATCCTTGTTTGAATTTTGGGTGCATGATTTGCACATGCGACATCAGTAATGACATGTTTGTAATTATTGTAAAGCCTTGTAATACTGTGATATAAATAAGATTGTGAGGACTAAGGAGAGAGAAAAACAAGGAAGTGGTAATTGTAGTAAGTTATATCTTAGAATTAGTTTAGATTTTAATTTTTCAGATATTTTCTTTCTTTTATTCATCTTCTTCCCCGATTGCTTTAGATGAGACAAAAAACTCCATTAGAGCTTAGCTTCAAGAATTTGTTTTGTTTGGATATTCCTCGTTTCTCGTCCGTTTTTGACAAATCTTATATGCAAATCGATCGTGTCGACGAGTAGCGTATGATTATCACCTTCAATTTCAGTTTTATGCAAGGTTTCATTTCATTTTCTGCAGATTTCGTGTATGTATGTTTTTGGGGATTTCTTTGTATGCTTTGATTCTTGTTTCTATTGTTGCTAGATTGTTTCCTTTATTGTTTTTACATGTTTTGTGAATGTTTTTGAATAGTTTTGAGTAGTGTAATTTCTTTTCATTAATACCCTATTTTGAGTTTTGCAATTTCAATTTCATGGCAATTCCTTTGTTTTCATTCTTAATTCTTGTTGTTTTCTTCTTCTTTTC
This sequence comes from Bassia scoparia, assembly GCA_008642245.1. Classification (NCBI taxonomy): domain Eukaryota; kingdom Viridiplantae; phylum Streptophyta; class Magnoliopsida; order Caryophyllales; family Amaranthaceae; genus Bassia; species Bassia scoparia. The sequence goes on along the minus strand of SNQN01005234.1, from coordinate 30,208 downwards.
AATGTTTTGTGAGTAGTCTTCATGCCTAGGTTATTAGGAACCTTAATTTAATGCAACAATGTCATTATTATACTTACATGCTCAACCATGATGAGTTTCCTTATTATTGTGGTTTCCTAAGCTTTCTAGTTCAATTTCTCCAAGGGATTGGAAGGTTGGTTTGATTAGTTAGTGAAGGAGTGTTCATCCCAAGTTCACCAAAGGATTGGGTAATGGGTTTGAATAGCTAATCTCATATATTATGACATAAACAAGAGAGGGTGTAGAAGGGATTCACATTCAAGCTTGTTTTTGGAATGATTGAAGGACTTGGGAAATGAATTCAATTGAATTTCTAGATTAGGATTGCAATGATTCTTGTTGTAGGTTGAGTTATCCATTATATTGGCATTGGTTGTTCAAGATTAGGGAACCTAGTGATCCTAGGTGCTTAATCCTTTAGTTTTCCAAGCTTTTAGTTCAACTTCTTAGTAATTCTTAGTTCAAATCACTTTCAAACTCTACTTTTCACACCAAATCAAGTCTTGAGTCTCAAGTGTACAACACATTCTTGTGGATCAACCCTTTGCTTGCCACTACACTAGTGTAGTAATAAGTTAAGGTTTTCTAAATTGTATTTGCACGTCCCTTCTCCTTATTATAGTTCCAACGACCCAAGTAGGAGCGGCGTCACTCACGCTCTTGAGTGTCACTTGCACTTTGAATTAGTATTAGAGCTTAACTTCTTGAAAGGGTAAAGCCTTAGAGAAGGAAGACATTACGAGTACTTAAGAGATGATTAACTGATCTGGAGGATCAAGACTGCCCAAGTTCAATGGAACAAACTATCCTTGCTGGATGATTTGCATGCAAAACTTTATCGTTGGCACTGACTATGCGTGATGGACCAAAGAAGATTTCGATGAAATTGGACTGATGCTAAGAAGGTTTGAAAGAAGCCTTAGATCACAATTCAAGGGAAAATCATGGAAGAACAAGGTCATACAAAGAAGACGAGTTCTAACACTGGTTGTTTCAAATGTGGTGAAGCTGGACGTATGATAAAAGATTGTTCAGCATGGAAAATTAACAAGGGAGGACAAAAGGAGAAGAGGATGACAAAGAGGGCTATGCTTGCTATCTGGGATGATTCGGATTCAGGCAATGAAAGCGAGGAGATTGCGACCCTAGTGCGTGTGACTACAATGTTGGGAGTCATAGACTAGAGGCAGATTAGTTCAAGGAAGAAAGGACACATGTGTCTCATGGCAGGAAGCAGTACTTCCGATGACGAACAGGCAACTATTTTTGATATGCAAGCACAAATGAGATATTGTGATAGAGATGAGTTAATAGGCTTTATTGATTCTGCAATTGAACAGAATGTTAAAGGAAATGATGCGTATAAGGTTAACAAAAGGAAGCTAAGGAAAGTAACACGAAATTTAGATCTAAGTGAATGTCGTTCTGCTGAGCTTGAACTTATTTGCACAGAACTGAAAGAGAAAATTTCACAACTTTAAATAAGTCTAGATCGAAAGAATATAGAACTTGAGATGCTAAAACCTTAATAAGATTTTTCAAAAAAAGTTTTTTGTCAAAATAATGAAAGAGGTTTTAGTAAGCTTAAGGCGGCAGAAGTTGAAGGTATAACTTTCGAGTTACTCAAATAGAAGAGCTTTACTTTAGAACATTCTAATTTAATTTCGGCTCATAATTATATAATTGATGACGTTGAAGAGCTGTACAAAGAGTATGTGAATGGCCCCCCTTGAGACGTTGGAACTAAACCAAGGAGGAGGGATGTGCAACTAAAATTCGTAAAACCTTAACTAATCACTACACATCTGTAGTGGCAAGTAAAGGGTCGAACCATAAGGAAGGCTAGGAGTAGTGCATGAGTTAGGCCAACTAAGTTTGGGGTCAAACCAAATTTTGGATTGGAAATAGACAAACTAGAAGTAAACTTGGGAATAAACGATTTGAAATCAAATATCACCAACACTTAGGAACACTAGGTTGCCCTACTATATAAAGGATATGTATGTCAATCAAAGTCGTAATATCAATTCAACATTACAGAAATTGTGATCTTAGTTTAGCAAAATGGTTGGAATCATCTCCCAAGTTATCCAACACTACCAAACTTGCTAAAACCAAAGTTCCCTTTAAGCTCTCACAAAAATTAGTCAAAAATTGGTTAAACCAATACCCTAAACAACCCCAACAATCCCTTGCAAAGGTTGAACAAGWCAAACTCTCTCTCTCTCTCTCTCTCAAAGCCTTAGGTGGCCAAATCCAAAACCAAGCAAGATTCAGAAACCACAATATTAGGAACAAGGATAGTTGAAACGAAATGATTATATCCTTTTGGCATCAATTGATTATAATTGAGCTCCCTAGCATTCCTAAGCAAGTAAACTACTCACAAAGCATTATTGGAAGCAAAGAAACAACAAAAATAGCAAGTAAAAGCATAAAAATAGCCATTGAATGAAGCAACAAAAACCAAAGAAAATAGGGTATTGAGGAACTTGCTCAAATCTAAACCGAAGTTAACAAAACAATGTTCGAAAGAGTCACAAACATTATGAGATTCTATTTAACAACAAAAGAAATCAAAATTCAAATCAATAAAGAAGACCCAAAAAAACCTAGAATTCAAAATATGCTCAAAACATAAAGTAAACAAAAGGAAAATTTGTCAACAACTACCCACTTTTTGTCCAACTTTGTAAACAACTATCCACTTTTTTTTTTTTAAAACAACTACCCAATATTTATCAAATGTTTGTGAACCACGACCCATGGCAGATTTCCGGTTAATAAAACCACTAAAAACACTTGTGGGTCCCACTACTTGGCTGTTTTGTGTCAAAACTTTCCCTGAATATGTGAAATGACACTAATACCCTCATTTTATTTCTTTTTTCTTTTTTCTTTTTTCTTTTTTCTTTCTTCTTTCTTCTTCGTTCTCCTTTCTCTCTTCTTTGTTATCTGTTATGTCCTCTGCTTCTTTCACTCTCTCTTCTATCATCTCTCATCTCATCCTTACTCATYCAAATTTCACAATCTATCAAAATCTACTCACGAAATCACCAAATCCACCCTTTCCATGGCTCTTTGTTGTATCCTTTGCTTTCATTCTATTTTACTGCTTTCTCCAATTYACAATCTACCACCACCATCACCWTTAAGCTTGTAYAATCTACCACCACCATCACCATTGTAACCACCACCACCACCATCAMCATTGTAACCACCACCACCACCATTCGAATCAACCTGYGTGAACCACCACCACCATTCCAACCAACTTGCGAGAACCACCAGTGTCACCACCATTCAAACCAACCTGCGCGAACCACCACTGCCACCACCATTCGAACCTGCGCAGACCACCACCACCACTACCATTTAAACGAACCTGCGCGAACCACCACTGCCACCACCATTCGAACCTGCGCAGACCACCACCACCACTACCATTTAAACGAACCTGCGCGAACGACCGTTGCTCAAACAACCTCGCGTGCGAACAACCTGCGGTTGTTAGGGCTCGAATTGGGCGAACCACCTGCAGTTGTTAGGGTTCGAATTGGGCGAAACTCATGCGCGATTTGGGGAACCACCTGCGCGAATTGGGATCGAATTGGGCGAACCACCTGCGGTTGTTAGGGTTCGAATTGGGCGAAACTCATGCGCGATTTGGGGAACCACCTGCGCGAATTGGGATCGAATTGGGCGAACCAYCTGTGCGCGAACCACCTGCGGTTGTTAGGGTTCGAATTGGGCGAAACTCATGCGCGATTTGGGGAACCACCGGCGTGAATTGGGATCGAATCGGGCGAACCACCTGTGCGCGAACCACCTGCAGTTGTTAGGGTTCGAATTGGGTATTCTCCAGTTGGGTTTTCTAGGATGATTTCATCCCCTCTCGAAAATTCTAATTTTTGGCTGCCTTTTTGGTTCAAGAATTCAAATTTGTTGTTGTTGAAAAGCTCATGGTTGCTGCTGCTCAAGGAACAGAGGAGGGAGAAYGAATTGAAGGGAAGAAGATAAGTCAGAACAAAGAAGGAAGAAAGAAAAAGACAGGAAAAAAAGAAAAAAAATACAAAAAAGAGTAATGTAAGGGTATTAGTGTAATTTCATTAAATCAGGGAGGGTTTTGGCCTGAAAACAGCTCATTGTGGGCCCCACTCGTGTTTTGGTGGTTTTATCCCACCTGAAAACATGTAGAGGTCGTGGWACACAAAGTTTTAATAAAATGTAAGTAGTTGTTTAAAAAAAAAAAAAAAAGTGGGTAGTTGTTTACAAAGTTTGACAAAAACTGGGTAGTTGTTGACAAATTTTCCTAAACAAAATTAAAATTGAAAACAAATGCTAATTAGCTTGAAGAATTAATTGAAAAGAATATAAAACTTGCAAGAATTGGTTGAGAAATGAAAATACTAGAGCCAAAACAATGTAAAGAACCAACAACTTTATCTCTCCTACAACTATGAGCAAGGAAGAAGATGAAAATGAAATGAAATATTGAGAGAAAACTAAAACTAGAAATCTGAAAAATTGTAATTGTTAATTGCTATTCTAATTCTAATTAGTTTCTCCTCTCTCTGAATTGTTTCTCCTAAAACTATATATACAAACTCATTTACAAAGCTTACAATAATTACAAGATTGCCATTACTAATTTCCAAATGCGCCAAATACTCCTTAAAGGTCAAGTCAACGCCAGTCAAAACGTCAAAAAGTCAACGAATCTGGAGTGACGCACAGGAGCAGGCCGATGCGTGGGTCGTCTGGAGATGCGCGGGGCCGAGACTCGGCCTACCTAGAGATGTCCACACTCTTGAAAAATGTTTTTGGAAAACTTACAGGTGCAGGCAGGCCATGCGCGAGCCGAGGTGCGGGCCAAGGCGCGGGTCACTCCCTATATGCGCGCACGCTCGAAAATGATTCTTGAAAAGAGAGGAGGAAGCTGCAGGTGCGGGCCAATGTGAGGGCCAGAAACTCCATCCACGCACGCTCGGAAATGCTTCTGGAAATGAGGGGAGTTTATGCATGCACGGGTATAATGAAGAGGCGCGAGCCAAACTCCTCGATACGTGCACAACATTGCCCTACTCAACTGCCTCAACTTCAAACGGCCATAACTTCATGGTAGCTAATCGGATTGCAGCTTTTATGATACCATTGGAAAGCTCTCGGAGTCTACTTTAATATGCAAAAAATCTCACCTGCAAATTCAAAGTGTGTAGAAAGATATAGCTCAAAGACGTTGTTAGAGTATAAGTTCAAACACATTAAGGCTCAACTTTCGCAAGTACAACAACACCAATAAGTAACAAGGCACAACACTAGCATGCACACACTTAGGCTACTAACAAACACTCACAACAGTTACAACTGAGTGTATAAGAATAGAAAGGAGGAGAAAACAAGTGAAAAACCTATAAAAATTACTAAAAACAACCAAAACTCTACAAAACTCTACAATACTAAACAAAGTGGAAAACTAAAGGCTAGTGAAATGATATCGAAAACACACAAGTTGGACAAAATAGGGAAGAAATAAGTGCCCAAATGTGACCATTTTCTGCACTTATCAGTATGTAGACTTGAAAGCTTCTCTTGTTAGCAAATGTGGTCCTAGTGTTAATGTAGATGATTTATGTTTGGAATATGAGGGTAAAATCTGTGATTTCACTAGTACAAAAAAGCTCAAAAGTTACGGTTATTTAGGGTCCAAAAGCTACGGTTTTTAAAAATTCCTCAAAAGCTGCGGTTATAAAACCGCAACTTTTCATGGGTCAAAAGCTACGGTTTATAGCTAAAACCGCAACTTTGTTTTTTTAAAAAAAAAAATTTCCACAAAAATTATCTAAACACACCAATTAATAATATTGTTTTATTCACACTTTCTTTGGCATTCTTTATCAATGACATATATTCATAATAATTAAACAACCATGGATTTAGCAAATGTAGAAAAGAAACCTTATATATATATATATATATGTATGTATGTATGTATTGTTAAGGTACATAATTACATTATTAAAATTCAATATTACATAAAAACTAATTATTACAACATAAAAATACACCAATATTACATTATCAAAAAAACCTTAATTACTGATGCAAGACTTCAACAAACGCACGTAACTTACAAAAACAACAAGAATAAAAAAAAACATCAGAACTTGATAAAAAAATTTAACTTAATAAAAAAAATCTGAACTTTATCATCATCTTCACCTTGAAAATTGAACACAGGAAACCCAATCTTCAAATCTTCATCTTCAAGTTGCCATCTTAAAATCTGTAATTTAAAAACCCCAAATCAGAAAATTAAAACGAAAAAAATAACTTAGAAAGATTGAAAAACAACAAAAAAATTCAACAAAAAAATCATATCTAAACAAAATCAAAACGAAAAAACTTAAAGTTTTAAAATCCCAAAATTCGAAATCAAATCAATTCTCAAAAAACCCTAGAAATAATAAAAATAGACGCCATGAAAAAAATTCAGAAAACATCAGCATTTTAAAAACCCCTAGAAATCAAAATCAAATAAAACCTACAATTTTAGAAACCCAAAAAATATCAAAACCATGAATACAAAAATTTAGAAAAAATGAAGAAAGTGATGTCGCTCCGTCTAGTGGTCTGCTGAATCCGCCGCTCCGTCTCTAAGTTATGAAAAATGAAAAAGAGGAAAGAGGAAAAGTGAAGATGAGGAGAGGAGAGAAGCGAAGTGAGGATTAGGACGAAGAGATTGATGTGAGGCCGCCGATCTATGTTCGGTGGTGGTGCGGTGGGTTCTGTTGTGGTCGAGGTGGGTTCTGCTTTGGTGGTGGTTGAAAGAGAGGAGAGGGAAAGTGAACGAAGAGGGAAGAGAAGATGAGAGACGCGTGAATGTGAGAGGAGTGAATGAGGGAATTAGGGTTTAGTTAATATTAAAAGTGCTGGACTGGTTGGGAATTGTGTGTGTTCATGTTATTGACTCGAGTTACTTGTTGAAGCCTCGTTGTTTTGATTTAATTTTGATTTTTTTAATCTAGTCAAAAGTTGCGGTTTACTCAAAAAATTACAGATTTTGTGATTTTTCGAATTTTTTGCCCTCTAAGATAGGTTAAATGCTGTTGTTATTTAAAAAATTGCAGCTTTTAACTCTCAAAAGTTGCGGTTGTGTAAAAACCACGGCTTTTGAGGCGCAACTGTTGTGTCTTTTTCTACTAGTGTTTACATTCTGAAATATTTGAATTAAAGAAAAATATCAACACTGAAGTTTTCCCTAAAATTCAATGTGTTGATATTGAAACTTTACTGTAATCCCCCGTAATTTTTGAATATTTATAAATATATTTTCTATAAATATATTATGATTTATCTTATAAGAAGATACCTATTTTATTTGAAGACTATTATTTTCGTTTAAATTTTATTTTATGATAGAATTTTATGATAGAAAAGATATATATTTTATTTAAATTCTATTATTTCAATTTAAATTATATTTCATGATAGAAATTTGTTTGTTCTTCTTTATCCAAAACAAAATAAATCAATAAATTAATAAAAATATTTAATCTTTCTTAAGCCTATTTAATCGGCTCATATTAATAGAAGTAAGGGTTTTAATTTCTCCTCCTTACTCTTTTACGTCATTTAACTTTCAAACCACAAAAAAAAAAAAACTTGTGTTGTTGGGTTACTGCGCCGCTACTGCCACATCATCGTTGGCCAATCGACCGGAGTTGCCCCATAGTCGGTCCTCTCTCTTTCTCCTTATCTCTTTCTTATTTCTCTTTTAGCCTTGTTTAAACTTTGAATTTTTATACCCCAATTACTAATAATACTTTGATGTTGAGTATAATATATAAGATTTTGCAAAGATTATGAGTTTTATGATGTTAGTTTTCATTTAAAATTTCAGATTTATTCAATTGTAAAAATTAGGGTTTTAATTGGGGTTTTTCATATTTTGAATAATCTGTCAGCTTTATTGTTTGATTTTTAGTTATTTTTGTACTCCTCGTTAATCTACAAAATTTTAATAGAGTGATCACCATATTATTATACACTTTGTGTAAAATTTTCTGAAATTTCCAAGCACGTTTATTTTAGAAAATATTCGATTTCGAATTAACAGTTTTCGGGTTGCAGATTTGATTATTGATTTTCCCGATTTTTATATTGATCAATAATTTACGAAATATTTTGTCAATATTCTATATATATTAATAGAGTTTGTGTAAAATTTATAGAATTTTCATAGCTTATTTGCTATTTTAATAAATTCATTTTCGAACTGACTATTTCCGAGTTGCTGACTCGGTATTTGATTTTTATTTATTTTTATATTAATCTATAATTTACGAAAATTTGTGTGGATGTTCTATATACAGTAGTACACCTCGTGCTTTAATAAATTATTACATCAGATTGACAATTTTCGATTACAAAATATGTTTTGTTATTAGAATTAATCAAAAATATTTGGCGCAAAAACATGTTTTAATTGTGATATTTTCAGAGTTATTATACATATTCAAAGTAATTTTCAACCATTGAAAAAATAGCTTTTAAGGTTTTTTTTTTGAAAAAAAACATAAATGAATGGTTTATTATATGAGCATTGAAATTAATTTTTAAAACATGTTCGTGGTTGATTTCTAAAAGTTTTATGGGATTTCAAGGGAATATGTATTGCTGTAATTTTGTATTAGGAATCAATAATAAGTGATTTCTATTTGGTTGTAGGAGGAAATTCTCCTTTGGTTATTGTAAAAGTGAAAAATAAATAGCTGGATTGTATTCTGTTCAAGCTACGTACTACTTGCGGAATCCTTGATCTTAATGTTTGTTTGATGATGTTTGAGAACTTAATTAGAAGCATGAGTAGGAAACGTCCATGGAATTGTTTGGTAGTCACGAATGAAGCATTTGTTTGTGTCATGGTCTATATATGAGGAACTTGAGGAATATTGAGGAAATCGGTTTATTCATGAGGTTGCAATGGAGGTTGTTAATTAGTCATTTGTCTTTAATTAATTGATTTGGTCTATTCAAGAATTAAGTGGAGTAAAGTATAACTTACTCCATGAGGTAATTTATAATACAGGGATCAATTAAGTGGAGTTAAGTATAACTTACTCCATGAGGTATTTTTATTATATGGATAAATTAAGTGTAGTCAAGTGTAACTTACTCCATGAGGTGATTTTATTATTCGTTCATGACATGACATATGAACTGAGTAAAGGGAAGTATGCAAGTGTTAATGACGAGGTTAGTTGGCTTGTCCAACAGGTTTATTAATTAAAGGAATGGTTTGTGTTAAAAGTAATTCGTATGTGTTTTGTGGTCTTGTTTGGAATTTGTTAAATAATTAACAATTAAATAATAAAATATGAATGAGCAATAAAACTCTGGATTGGTGCACGTTTGGAGTATTGACAATCAGGGGTTGGGGTTGCGATCTTATTCGCTTCCTTCGAGGGCCGTTTGATCAACGTGTCCCTCTTCAGTTATTTTTTTTATATTATTCTGGATATTTTTATATCTGATAAGGGTTAGTTGAGATCTCACTAGCTTCGTTGACGGAGTCGCGCACGTTCACCATTTTGATGTCTTCCAACAGAGAGGCATGGGGTTGTGGCATCTTATGTCTGATGACACATGGTGTCTGGTTGATGTTACTAAATTGTGAACGTGAGTTTTGGACAACCTTGCCTGTTGCTCAAATAATAAATAATGTAATGAACTATATTGAGTCAAGTGTCGAAGCAGAGTTGAAGTATTCATATAGGTGTTTAGGTTGAGGTAAACTATCTATTCAGATACTAAAGTATGTGTGACAGCTTTGGTGTTAATTTTTGGTATTGTAGTATGTTAGATCAAATGCATATATTAACTGGTTGAGGTTATGAATACCACCTTTGGGTTTTTCTTATATAAATTGTTGTTGAGTGGTTGTGAACACCACCATTGGGTTTTTCTATTGTTTCTTAGTATGTGTCGTAACTTGGCTTGTCCATTTTTAGGGGAGATGCTGTCCGTTTGTTTTCTTGTTTCGTTAGTTGTATGTACTCAGCTTTACTGATTGTGTGTGTTTTTGTGTGTTGTGTGTCGTTCACATTTTCCTTCTTTTGGTGGACCTGTGATGATCCTTATTTCATTTGGAAATTATGGGGAGCAGACTTTTCACAGGATTGTGCAGATTGTTGATGGCTATACATGTACATTTGCAACGTTGGGGTTATTGGAGTGTTCGAGTGTTATATTCTTAGACTGTTGTTTATTAATGTTCCGTTTGAAAATTTTAGTATTTTATAATTGGATAAAATGGCTTTCATGTTTCATTAGTTTGCCAAAATATTTATCCTCGATTTTTAATAAATGGCCAAAGTTGGTTCCATGTTGTACGGTTTTAAATTCTTTGATAGTTTTCCTCAAAGTTTTGTTATTTAGTTTAGTCATATCCAACTGCAATAATTCTAATAAGCCGAAACATTTCCAGACGTGGCAATAACATGTCAATAGTTCTCCGTATCTTCAATTAAATATTTCACAAGAAAAAGGGAGAATTATTGGGGTGTTACATTTACATTTGGAATATGAAGGTTAAATCTATGATCTTCAAGCCGAAATATACATGTTGAGTCCCTTAGGTTTTGAATGATGACAAACCATTACAGGAAACATGATACTCAATTATGAATATAGTTGGTTTTGGGAACCAGCTGATTTGGGAGACTTGTTTCTCCAGACAAGTTAATATTTATTGTGTATACATTGAAACTAACTTGTTTGTTACAGGGAACTGCTGATTACTACAAAGCTCATATACTCGTATAGAACCAGTACAAGCTGTTTCCTTGACTTTTCTGCTGAAAGAACAGTCATACATCTTTTATTGTACTTTAACCATGTTACATGTGGAGTAATAGGATGTTTCCAAGACTTGAAGTATGAAGCCTTTCAAAGACATTTGAAGAAAGAAGTGTGTTCAAAATTAAAGTATTAAAAGGAAGAATTTAGAGTTTTGAAGATTACATGAAGAATGAATGAAATGCTTTTAATAGTTTAAAATCTAGGAATTCATGTAATATGCTCAGAAGTGTGATTAAATTGTTATAGTTTGAGTGCTTATAAGTGTTCTAAGTTATGGTATGAATTCTGGTACAAGTTTGGAACAGAATTCATAACATACTCAATTAAGGAACCAGGCTGGGGAACTAGCAATGTCCCTAAGTAGAATTATGGCTGCGATTTTGAAAAAGAGTTTTTCTAAAATATTTTAAAAGGATATTTTGAAAAAGAAGGTTGTAGCTGGAAATATAGGTGAGAATATGAATATTGCCTTAAACCTTGGAGTGTATATTTTGTTCGATTATTTCCTTAAAGGATTAAATTGAACAAGATAAATACTTTCCATAAATCTCATCTTGCCTTGATCGGCAAGTATAGATTTAAAGAAACTAGGGTTTAGGTCAATAAACATATAAATACTCATCTATACTTCTAATTCTACACATCTCACTACGGATCAAAAGAGTTTAATATTTTTTAGAGAAAAACACAAAAGCACAAGAACTTTACTTTGAATCACACAAGAGCATTAGTCGAGCTT
>SNQN01005234.1:0-17180 GCA_008642245.1 Bassia scoparia | reverse complement strand
AGAAGGGGAACCAGCACATTTGAAAAGTGCTTGATGGCCAAGAAGGATGTGCTGCATGAACACAACGTAAACATAGAACAAGTTAGGCAAGATATGCATGAGTATGATAGAGATAATATGCTTGCTTGTAGACTCCTTGTTAAATGAATGCTATAAACTAGTTGAAACTTACATAACTGGCAAAAGAGAACTTAAAGAAAAACTTACTGAATGTGAAGTTGCTATTGCTAGTTTTGATCACCTTGAAGAAGTGTGCCATAAATTAAAAGATCAAGTGGCATAGCTTGAGGTTGAATTGGACAAGTGCAAAGTCGAACTAGAAAAGGCCAGATCCTCTAAACCAAAATATCCAGTTGACAGCGAAGAAGATCTGACCTCCTGGTTCCCCAGAGACTTATCAACCTCAAGTGAATCTCATGATTTTTCAGCAGCTGGAGGAAAAGCAGCCTTTTGTAGCAGGACTTCTTTGTTGAAAGCCTTTGAAATAATGGCTAGCAACCTAGAAGATCTTCACAAAGAGAATTCTTTACTCAAAGCTGCACACTATGTTGTTCCCCAGTAGGTACCAGCGATGAAATCAGTGAATTGATGAATGAATATGATGGAAAGATATGTGACTTACATGTTGAGATTCATCAATTAAAAGAGGGAAAGCAGCCAAGCATTATTGACATGTCTATGGATAGTATGATCTTGAATCTCAATTTACAACTTGAATCTTTAAAAAGTGATGTTGTTGTTTTAAAAGAAAAAAATGAGTTGTTAATTGAGAATCTTGAAGCAAGAGAGAAGGAATTACAYGAGAGTTATAGACATGTGAGTAAATTACTGACTGCACGGGAAACCTTAGAGATATTGACATCAAGTCGAGGTAACCAAGGGAAAGTTGGTCTTGGTTATAGTAAACGAGGAACCAGGACTAATTGGTCTCCCAGAGAAACAACATAGATTAGGGAATTCCAAAGAGGTAAGTATGTTATGTCTAAGGACATGCACGTTTGTTATCACTGTGGTATGAATGGACACAAAATTCATGAGTGTCCAGCTAGAAAAGTTAGTGTGAATAAGAACAATAAACATGTGAAATATGGAAAAAAAAGACCAAACAGATGAAAATGTTGTGGAAAAGGGACCCAAGAAAATTTGAGTTCCTAAAACTAATGTTTGATGTGTTATTACAGGCTAAAGTGAAGAGAAGTACCTATTAGTATTTGGATAGTGGATGCTCAAGACACATGTCCGGTGATAAAGAGCAATTTCTCTCACTAGTAGCCTTTGATAGAGGAAGTGTCACATTTGGGGATAACAGCAAGGGAACCATCACTGGTTTAGGTAAGGTAGGAAGACACTTTCGAATGCAATTGATGATGTATATTATGTCGAAGGCTTGCAGCATAATCTTTTGAGTATCTCACAACTGTGTGACAAAGGTAATAGAGTTGAGTTTCAAGCCAACCTATGTCACATAGTCGACTCACAAACAGCTGAACTTATATGTGAGGGAATCACGAAACATGATGTTTACATTACTTTCTTGGATAAAATCCCTCAAAATAAGTCTATCTGTTTGAGAGCTGTTTCAGATAATAATCAATGGATTTGACATAAGAGATTTGAACATGCAAGCCTAACATTACTGAATAAACTTAAGTCTCAAGACTTGTTGGTAGGACTTCCTAATATCAAGTATGAGGCAGATAAAGTTTGTTCAGAATGTGTCAAAGGGAAACAGGTCAAAATCCTAAAACTGTTTTGAGTACCAGCAGACCCTTCGAACTTTTACACATTGACTTGTGTAGTACCATGAGAGTTCAAAGTCGAAGAGGTCATAGATATGTCTGTGTTATTGTTGATGACTTTTCCAGGTACACTTGGGTGATAATGCTTCACTCAAAAGATGAGACATTCGATGAGTGGGTTACTCTAGTGAAACAGGTGGAGAACCAGCTTTCTCACAAGCTGGTCTCGGTWAGATCARACCATGGTACTGAATTTAAAAATGCTTACTTTATTGATTATTGCAGGGAACATGGTATTAGTCACAACTTCTCTGCCCCTAGAACACCTCAACAATATGGTCTTGTTGAAAGAAAGAATAGAACTCTTGAGGAGATGACCAGGACAATGCTTATTGAAAGTGGTCTCCCTAAGAGTTACTGGGTTGAAGCTGTTGACACTGCTTGCTATATACTAAACAGAGGACTCATTAGACCTAAACTTAAGAAAACTCCTTATGAACTCCTGTAAAGGGCAGAAAACACCAAATTGCATACTTCGTTATCTTGGATGCAAAATGCCTTAAATACATAACAATGGGAAACCAGCTTGATAAAATTGACCCTAGGAGTTGCTTATGAGTGCTTACCTGTGCAATTATGTTCTTGCGAGTCATCTGGAACCCTAGCATTACATCAAACGTCAGATTCTAGCCTGTAGAATAGAAGTCTTCAATGATAAAACGACCTAATAAAGAATAACTCTTCTAGTTCATAGTCTGATAACGTGATGAGATCTCGAAGATAGTTCAGATAGTATGTGTTTATTTGATGATACATAACCTAGTAACTATCTAAGAATTCCATAACACAGTGGATCACTCCTCTTTGCAATCATCTCAGATCAGAATGTACTCGGGTTAAAAGTACCTATGTGTCGCCGTTTTACTCATGTCGTGGGAAGACCATTCCGAAGGTGCGTGAAGACTGCGCTTGCTTCTCTCTACCTAGGGTCCACACGAAAACTTAATTCCAGATTGTTCCTTCCCATGTGATGTGCAACAGTACACTCTAACCCTTTAGGACAGCAAAAATACTATCTCACGCGCTAGTCTGCGCAGTGGTGGTTTTTCCCCTCAGGAGTTCATAAGGTGTCTTCTTAATATACACATCGCGACGAAACTCAGCATGTCGTCGTGGATTGTCGCTAATGTAGTGGAGCAAGTAGCTCGAGTTGCCATCAGTTAGTCATTCTCCCCGGAAGGACTACAGTGTAGGATGGACCCACTCTTGCATGAGTGAGTGTCTTCTATAGGTAGGTTTGGCCATCTCATCTAAGGTCATGTTCTTCCTTTCTACTCATATTTCTCGTTGTGGATTCTTAGAGATGAAAGTGTGACGTTACTCCATTGTTCACCTGCAACAGGTTGTTAGGAAAGCTTTGGGTAAGCGGCTTCTTCTCAAAGAGTTCGGGAACAATTATCACATCAGACAACAACAATATATGATACAACCCCTGGAAACTTGAGATAAGAGAGGTGGAAGGGGAAAACAACATGATTGAAAATCCTTCTGGTTTCCGAAAGAGAAGATGATTTATTTGCTCCTGCTTGTCCCAAACTAATGAGGAAAGCAAAATGATTTTCCGCTAAAGTTAAAAGCTTCTCATCTGATCAGTTTCATCTGAACACAATATTAGCATATAAAGGGATCAAACAAGAAGAGTTTTACAAAACTTTTGTGTTTCTAATTCATCCTGTCTAGCATAGAACCAACTGATATAAATGGCTTTAACAGGACCCTGATTGGGTTTAGCAATGCAAGCATGAGGTTAATCAGTTCAAGAACTGAAGTTGGCTTGTAACCTAACTAAGGAAGGTCAGTCTTGGTACAAATGGGTTTCGAAACAATGGATGCTAGGTCATAGTCAGGAACACAAGCAGGCTAGTTGTGCAAGGTTACAAATCACGAAGGAATAATAGCTATGATGAGACCTTTGGCACTGTACAGCAGATTAGAGGCTATTAGAAAATTAATATGCTTTATTTGCTGCTCACAATGAAATGAAGTTGTTTCAAGATGGATGTGAAAGACACCTTCTTGAAGGAATTTTGGAAAGAAAGGTATATGTTGAGCAGCCTTCCTGGTTTGAGAGCAACTGTTTCCAAACATGTGTACAAAGTTGGGACAACAGCATATATGGGTTAACAAGCACAGGAACTAGTGGTATGAACGATGTCAAATCTCTGATGAAGAATGATTACAAAAGGACAGTGGGACAAAACCTTGTTTACAAACCAGGGGAAACACTTGAATTTTAGTACAAATTTATGTTGATGATATTTTATTTTGGTGCTACTATAAGGTGTTATGTGAATGAGATTTGCTATCTCTTATTGCAGGTGATATGCGAATGAGCATGATGGGGAACTAGGGTTTTCTTGTCTGCGCAGATAAGCAAACAGGTTGATTGGAATCATGATCCATCAAAAAAGTCTATAAAGAGTTTTGAAAAGTTTGCATGGAGACAGCAAGGCTTTATGATACACCTGTTCCACGGTCTAAAAAAACTTTGATGCTGACATTAAAGGGAACAGATGTTTGAAGCTTCAAATGTAATGAGGAATGATGATCCTTGCTTTACCTAACAGCTAGTTAGACCTGATATTTTTTCTTGTGGTTGTGTGCCAGGTTTTCAAAGCAATTCCAAAGAATGCGCATTTGAAGGCTAGTTAGAAGATCACTTAAGTACCAAGGGTGAATCTCGTATGTTCGTGTTACCGCAAACTAGTGAGGACAGTTCAACTGGTTCAACAATGCACAGACTTGTCTGTTGTCTCACTAGCTACCTCGAGGTTATCCCTTAAAAGAGTACTGGCGTAACGTTTTAGAAGACAACGTAAATAGATTTGATCCCTAAAGTGTACCATGGATAGGTGATTCAATTAACAGAGTTGACCTATACAATAATCATGTCTGTCGTTCTCACTTTAGCTTTGGATATTGAAACCGCATGCCTGCTCACTGACCTTCACGCGGCGAAATTAATGGAGCGCAACACAACAACACTTCTTATTTGTATGGGCCTCTCATTGTTCATATATGTAGGTCATGTCATATTGTAATTCTGGGGCGATACTCTCTTTGGCTTTAAAAAGATGACTTGACTCTTCTCAATGTTGAACAAGCACCATACTAGAACAACATCTATCAGACGGCACTACTATAATGTTCTCGGCGACAAAAACTACACAAACCATAAGCTCAGTGGGTATTTTGTAAGTTTTGGCTGTCTCGCAAGGTGGCGTACAGGTACTCAGCAATGTCCCAAATTCTGCTTTTTGCCATCATAGCCAAATGTATTCTTTTTCAGGCATAGCTAGATCTCAAAAAGGACAAATGGAACCTCTAGCCCTGTATGGAATTTGATTCAAGAGTATATGTTATTTAAAACATGCCATCAAAAGCTCTATGTGTGCACGTGAGTCAGACACTAGATCATCAGTTCTCGAGTGTAGTAACTATGTGATAGTTTACGATCAGCTTGAAAAATCCTCGACTTTCTTATTTCCTTTTGTCACAACAGGTTTTGATTGCGTCAAGAGATTATAGCTGCAACGCCTACATTAATATAATCATCAAAGCTTGGGACAGGACTTACAATCCTTACACTAGGCCACATAGTACACCTTACTTGATCTCCAATGTGACTCATTCGCCGACGATCATAGGCTGCCAGTGAGCATTAAAAAATACGTTCTTCTATGTACTCTTGTACTATGCCGATCTTAGAAAGTAGCCACCAAAGTCCATAGTTCACGAGGTAGCGATATCTCCTATTTTCACATTTACCTCACCAAAGCAAACCAATCACAACGTATTATGGTATTGGGAGAACCAAATCAGGATTTGTGTAGCAACCCAATTTCTCACCCATCTTTGTCTGCATTTCTGTTCGCAATATCCCTGATCCAGACATCTATAAGCATTAGTTTTCGTGTGTACTTAGAACTTTGCTTCTCGTGGCTGACTTTATGTATATGATTCCATTGCAATCCATTATTTGAGGTTTCCACGCCTACCACAGAAATCGGACACATATCGACATATCTTGGCAGACAAATAGCAGACAATCTCATCTTTATTCTATTAATACCTTGTATTCTTGCCCATGTACGTGTGTGTCTCTTGGGTGACCATCATATGATTTAAGCTGTCATTCTCCCTTCTCTTGAGGCCAGTTACTTGATTCAGCACTTTATGGGTAGCCTAGTTTTGTATTTACTAGCTTGTTGTTCCACTTAGAAGTTAGTACAAGCTTAAGTATTACTTGATCTAGATTGCTACGGTGAGACCTTAGTGCACGTAGTTTTGTCAATCTACTTGATTTTCTTCACTCTCTCTATTCAAGCTCTATTGTCTCTGAGGTTTGCAATTAGTTGTTCTTCAATAAAAGCAACATCACTTCCGTTTCATATCGACTTGTAGATTTCGAAATCAATTCTCATTTTTCAAAATCGCATTTTAAGACTTGAAACCGCAGACCCATTACATCACATTGACAGAACTGTCCTGCTTACCCTCTTCGACTCGATGAATTTCACAAGGCTAGATCCAACTTGTCCTTTGCTCGATTGAGTATCTCATCAAATACACATCTTACTATATTGTGTTGTTGAGCGAAGATCACTGTAGCATGCAAGCGGAACAGTTAAGTATTTAGCGTAAGCGTTGGTCTGTTGCTCTAGATTCTACCTCATGCACTTCTATCCTGAACGGGTTATCTTGAAAGTTTCATTTTTGCAAGAGTAGTAAAGATATATACAAGTTGAAAGCTTGCAATCTATGGGTCGAAGGAGAGTCTTAGCTATAGATTCATTTTGCCTCTAGATTACACTTCAGACGTGTAGTTTAAAATATGATGTCCGAATTCGCTCTTGATTTTGACTTAAAAACAACCAGAGGGACCAGTTAAACTCACGGTCCTCTTGGCACTCCAATCACCGAAAAAATCATTTGATGAAGGTTGTGATTTAACTTTTCCAATTCAACGTTACAACTGGTCTAGTGCTACTTCTAATGGCAGTCTATCTCTCTCTATCTTTGTGACATTGCAATGCAGACAGTGATCCTGTAATGATCACGATACTTTATCACACTCATGCTAAAATATCTCATATTTCTTCTCTTTATTTGACCTTTTAATGATCTTTTTTCCCCTTCTTTAGTAGGGCAATACTTCAAAAGCTCATAAATCTTTCTAAGGTCTATGCAATTTTTCTCAGCTTTCCTGAAGAAACAGACAAAGCATTTATTATTCTTATTCACTTTATTATATTAAATCTTCTAAGCCATGATCTTCGAATGAATTATTTAAGAACGAATACTGGCTTGATTGAAACTTTCAGTCTTACCCTAGTTCTTGGAGTGCACTAGGACATAATGCTACATAGACATTATTATTGGTGATCTCAAGCTGAACTGGTTTCTCGGGAGATTTCTGTATTAAGGAAAGAAGTCATACAAACTTGTCTTCTGAGTGGAGTACTTTCCTCTGTCTGAGATCAAGACTCCCAGAGTTGCTGATCACCTTTCGACACATAAGATTAAGCAAACCTATTTCTGAACAATATTCTTAGAACTTGCTTGGTTATTTTCGTCATTGCCTATCACTTTCACACTAATGCGCGGCGAGCTTTTTATGTATTAGATTTGCCCCAATCTTTCTCTCACACTTGAACAACACTGCATTAGACACGAGTTAGTCTATACTATGCAGTTTCTACCCTTATCAAACTTTTCACTTTTGCTTGGTTATTCTGTCATCTGTCCCTTTCTCATAGACTAGTTTAATGGCGTCCATTCAATAGCGCAATGCTCATTCTTCTTCATCTTCATCTAAGCGTCTGTTCCCCCTTTAAAGTTATGCTCCTTAATCTGTTCCCTGCGTTTTTTCAAGGCCATCAAACCTAATCCTAGCCTCAACATTGCTGTCATTTAACGTGGCATCATATCCGACTCACATCTTCACATAGCTTCGTGAGTGCTCTCGTAGCTAAGCTCGTATTGCGTTACACTCTAATTCGTCTACCAACTTACTCTAGTCCACACTATATGCTGTCCAAGAACCTGTTTAAGAGCTCTTCATATATGCGACATTTTCCTAACCAGCGGTTCCTCAGCTGTCTCATATCTCTCAATATAAGGTTTTCATCTACCGAAATCGTGTCAATATATAGTACGATCATTTACTATAGTCATGAAGCGTCCAAAGCAATCATTATAGATTTCTCAGTGTTTAGATAGTATAAATATCTAAAAAAGCTTACATCATTCTGACATAGAATGTTTAATAAAGGACTATAGAAAGTGTTGATATACGCTCGTTGTGATGCGTCAGTCTATGATTTACATCCACTCATGAAAGTCCTCTCAAGAGGAAGTGAATGTGAATACACGAAAACCCTGAAACACAAACAAACCAGATTCTCTCTAGAGCTCATGATATGACACCATCGCTGTTAAAGATAAGCCAATTCCTCCCATGGCTCTCGGATTTCTCTTTCAATGGTCCTCTCACATGTAGGAATGGACAATGGCAACTTTACTGCTCATTCTTCTCCCAACTGAATCATATGTTAGTTCACTGACTGCTAATAACTGCCATACTCTCACCTCATTCTTATATCTCAAACCACTATATCAAACAACACATACACCACAGATTAAACTCTATCGTGATACTGAGCTTGGATCCGCTCAGGCTTGAAACACAAATCTCTCTCCTAAAAATTGCAATCAACATTCTATCGAAGTATATGGATATGGGTTTCCGCACTCACTACAATGTTCTTTCACCAGGCATAGTTCTATTGCCATGTGAAACTCTGCGGAAGTTTTCTCTGCTTCGATATTCCCAATTCTGCTGGGGTGGCATGCTGCGAAACTGAACATTTACCTACATTGTGAGAATCAACTCTCTCTATCTGATATAAGCCGTAAAACAATTATAGACTTAGGCTCTAGATCCAATTGAAGAAGATTTCACGCGAAGTGATAGCTCATAGAGGGGTGAATTGAGTTGCTACCTATGTAAAATTTCGATTGTGTACTGTTTTAGTAGAGTTAGACCAGTTGGACTGGGTGCGACAGCAGCAGAATAAGTGTTAAAACGGAGATTCGTTCAAAATATGAACAAATATACCGGAGCGTGAAAAGGAAAGGAATAATTAGAGAGCGACAAACAACAATGTTTATACTGTGAAAGGTGTCACCTCTCCACGTCTTGTAGGCTACGTCCTCCGAGGTATTCCTGAGGTTAGCATTTTATTAATTCTACTCGTATAATCAAGCAAAGCAACTCTGCATCTCACCAATCGTGTCACGTGAACTCACCACAATTACAATTGATGCACCCCACCTCAGAATTCGACAAGTGTAGACTGAAAATCGCACTTGAGCTTCAAGAAGCAAACTCGCTAAGTGGAAACTATCAAGGAGAGCTACCAATCCAACCCCTTCGTTGGTAATATCAGCGTCAACTTATCATTCTCTCCTACTCAAATTACTTCCACTAATAGCAGTTGGTACAAAGAGTACTTTTGATCGCTCATAATAGGTGCTGAGCGGAACATCATTGTGTCATAAAACGGTACTTTGGCGGTGTGGTCTTAAGAGCTTTGGACTTTTGCCTCTTTCTCTTTCTTTGCTCCTCAAATTAGTACACCTTTTTAAAGAAACGTGGAGAGAAAGTGCAACTCTCCTGAAGCTTCATATGCATGGATATTATTAAGCAATTCTCTAGTGATGGCCAAAACGCTATAATCAAAGTAGTTTAGAAATAAATAAGAATAATCTACTTCTTTATAATTTTAGGAAAGTTCCAAAACGATATTTTCCATATTTAAGATTAGTATATACTGTGCGTTTTAGATGTCAATCTTTCAATTTCACATCTTTAATTGGTACTGATTCTATTCATAGATCACATCATATACTATGACTTACTCGACCAGTGCTAGTCTTGAAGTTTTCATAAAACCGTGTATTTTAGAAAAGTTACGTTTCCAAAAAAATATTTCATAGAGAAAACTTGCCAAAATCTTGTTCTTTAGTCGACAAGCGTTTGGTCGGGCATTGTGAGAAATTAGTGATCATACATGTTTTCTTCCAACTCGATATGGTCAAAGTCAACCATAAGCTGCGAGAGCTTGGTTTAGTTGCCTCTTGCCAACTCATAAGCGTAGAGAAAGTTTCGTACGGCCCGATAAATGCACAGTTCAGATACTCAAAAATACAAGCACACAAATTCAAACAACAATACATGTCACTTAATAACTAACAAGCAAGAGACGTGTTGATTACTAATCTTAGATACCTTAATCTTTCTCAATGTCTTCAATACGTTATCTCTTCTCGTAAGCCATATCTTGATCTTCAAGTATAACCTTGATCTTCTAGTCTTCCTCGAAGACTTTTCATGCTTCAATAGTTTGGAATTCCTGTATGCCACACACCTATTAGCAATTTGCACAATATAACTTGTTAGCTACATGTCCACTTCTTTCAAATGACCAAGAACAGTTATCTCAGCTGTTCAGGACCAGTTGTATTCATCAGACTAATGTACCTGTCTTGCAACTGTTTGCCATCACTCAAAACACTAGGGAACTCAAACACTTCCCTTAGCTTCTTTTTGTTAGCCTTATAAGAGCATTTCCTTTAACCGTTTTGTTCAATCGCAGAATAAATCTTTGTTGTAGAAGTCTTTTTTGTGTAGAGAGTCCTTTTGTAATTAAGAGTTTTATTAGGTCTAGTTAGATTTTAGGTTATCGACTTCCAATTACTTCCCCTCGATTGATTGGTTAGAATTGTATTCTCTTGTATATATGTGACAGTACTTTCACTATTGTGTAGATGGTTTGAGACCTCAAAAGGGCTTTAAGAGCTATTGTTGCAAGAATAGGTGAATCATGCTAAGTTGCCAGAAATAGGGAGAAGTGGTGCTCTGAAATGTTTTTTCGATTAGATATTTTTTATCTTGGAAAATTGATATAAGATATTTTCCTTCTTTGATAAGGAAATAATCTTATATTTAGTTATTTTATCTCATATCAACGCAATATATCACACATGCCTCAATTGCAAGTTGGTTGAGAAATTTATGGACAAGTCATCATTGGACTTTTTTCTTCAAAATTTGAAAAAGTGTCGTTGCCTTTCTTTGATCAACCCGACTTTAATCCTTACCCTCTTGCTTCCTTGTTTATAAATACCTTTGTGTAACCCTTTGTGTGCAGCTACTCCTCTCTCAATATCATCATCGCAAAACTCTATCTATCTCTCTCTCTCTCTCGTGCTCTTTTACTACTATAAAAAATTTCGAAATTTAAAAGGGTTACCATCATTGAGGTAATATTCATCGGGGTACTGTTCATCAATCGTCTTCCAACTCCAATCAAAGAAAAATTCGAGTTATGCGAAAGAAAACCAAACACAAACACTAATACGTCGAGGACGAGGAAGGGACATGCAAGTGAATCCTTTACTTCTTCACAGGGGAAACACTCGTGTTGCCTCCAAACCCATCTAATCCCGAAAAAGCCAAAACACCAACCCTTACATGATCACGTTTCTGTGCTAAGGGACTCCGTGATCACCTACAGAAACTATTCAGTATCCTACGCGATCGCAATATACAAGTAAATCACCACAAGAACCATGTTACCCTCACCACCACAACCTGATACGTGATTAGGCTCATTACCTCCACTCTAATGTTAGGAAAGAAATGTGTCATCCGACTTTCCTTTCGAACGTTGGTCCCACCCGTCAAGTAATAACCTATAACTTCGTGCAAGGGGGTCAACGAGATTATCAAGTAGGACACTTATAGATCTCATCTATGACTTCATGTAGAGTTGGTAAGCAGTTATGGTTTAAGAGGATATAGATTGCGCGGAATGGGATTTATGACTGTGGAGGGATTACGGCTAACAAGGAGAAATGTTCTTTGCATTTACAAGTTATGTGTCTCTAAAGGCATAGTAGAGTAAAGTGTGAACGTGGTCTTCAGTAAAGACACTAGGAGAGTGTGAGTGATAGAAGTGTTATAGAGAAACAAATCTAGCTAGTTCTTTTGTGAAAGTTTGTTGGTCTGCTATGACACATTGCTTGACTAATCTTTCGTTGCAGCAATAATACTTGAATGTGGTTGATGCACTTTATGGATGAGTACGATTTAACAATTTGTGCATAATACTGTGTTTAAGGTACTTTCTTAATGAGCCAAAAGGGGGAAATAGTGTACGAAGTTGAAGATTTAGAGTCTCGCTTAATTTAGATTGAGTCAAAGTCTTTATTCTTACTTTATTTGTTAGGGGAGTGACTTTTAATTTATTTTCAGCCAAATTCTTTCTGTTAGTGGGAGAACCAGCTAGTTTCTTATCATAGACTTGTTCAATTTTTTTGTGATGTCAAGTTTTCGCGTAACGTGGTTTAATCAGCTCAAAATTTATTGAAGTATTGAATTCGCGATAGGTTATACTGATTTTAGCTCAAACTTAATTTATGCATAGCAATAATTCTTTAGTCAAATATAGTTCTTTGCTCATCATCAAACAGAGGGGAAAGATGTTGAGTCTCGGCTCTATGGAGCTTCTTGATTGTAAGAACGAACTTGACAAGAAACAGGATGATGCAAGTGGTGAAAAGTGGGTCTAGAATGAACTGTATTAATTGCGGCTATTACACCCCACAACAAAGTTTAGTATACGCTGTATTGTGCACTATTCTATTTGTCAACTACTCTTCGTTTCTATATGTGGCAGGATTAGTTTGATTATCGTAAAGTTTCCATTGTACATGGTTGTGTAACCAGTAGGAACTGTTCCTCACCATATGCTAAAACAAAAATTATATTTTATCTCTTTGTTATGCATCAACCTTGCTACTCGTAATGTCAAGCAAGTGTGTTTTGTCTTGCTCTTCCAAAGAGGACTTTCAAAGCTGCAAAGGCATTTCGAGACATTCGAAGAAAGAAGAGTTGATTACATGAAAGAAATTCAAGGAAGCTCAAGATCTTATATGTTACATGGAAGATAGAAGAATTAGTGTTACTTTAATTAAGTTTTATTCTAGGATCTTGGGTGTAAGCTGTTCTTAGAGATAGAAAGCTTAGCTGGCTATCGAAAGGTCGGATTATTAGGTTATAATGTCTTATAAGCGCGCTTGAAGTGTTCGTCCTTCTCTTTGTTGTTACTGAACTTCTCCGGCTAACACCATCCAGGTAGTTTTGGGTATATTTGATTCATAACATATTTAAATTGGAATTGGGGAGTTCGCAAGCTATTCGTCTGGAGGGTACTTACAGTTGTTCAGTACTTTTGAAAAAAGATTTCTAAAAAAATATTTAGTTTACAATCTCACCAGATGTATGCTATTTTGACGATAAACTATTTTCCACTCAGCATTTGTGCCGTAGTATTGTGCTCAAGTGAAAGACAAAACTGATGTATACATTGAGAAGATATGCTGATATTGCCAGCGTATGACCCTACAAGTTGTTTAGCGGCTTAAGGTACGTAGCATGTTAATTGGATATATTTAACATTATCTTTTTAGTATGTCAATCTCTTTCCGTCGGGCAAAACTAAAAAATATCCAGAATTAATAAAGGTACTTTTCTATCATGTAGTTGATAGACTCACAATCCTTACTTTGTTCCTAACCCAATGGTCTCACTAGGATCTATACATAGGAAAAACACAGGCTTTATCATGAACAATCCCATACTCCCTCGGAGATCCTTTCAAACTACTATATAGATAAACTCAGAATATGCTATTATCCATACTCTCAACTGATCCTTCACAATCTTCTCCTCATTGCATCACAAAATTAAAGGCCAGATGTAGTTAACCAATTTTGAAGAGACTCTAATAATACCACCACATTCGTATTAACGAACCTCACGTATCACATATCAAGCTTACACGCCACTATCAACAACGCGCAATTAGAGAAGGACTCAATCGAGATATGCAGTTTCTTTTAGTAAACTCACATATTCTATAAGAGAAAATGCATGCCACCCATTCGAAGACAGTTGTATTGTTAAGATCTTCAATATCTATTCAAAGTGTAAGATTTCTGTATATACGATACTAAACTCTCATTGAAATAACCATCCTCGTAGAGACTCGCTCTTGTCAACCCGTTACGATACGTAAGTCTTACTTCCGCTATAGCGGCGTAAGTAACGACTGTTGAGACGCAAGTAACAGGCAACGTACTCTACAGTGGATATTGGCCTTACCTTTGAGAGTCTCAGACTAAAGGGTTGCGCGCGATTGTGTAAGCGGAAACAATAGGAGTGTATCCCATTACAGGCCTTGCGCGTGCGTGTTCCCCTGTATTCAGGAACCAGTTGATGTTCTCTACCTCTTCTATACTAAACTACACATTACGGATTACGACGTGCTAGAGCAGACTCGGCGACGTAGCCTAACGTTTGCTAACCTCGTTAATATCTGATGTGTCTTTTATTGCTTTACCTTATATTCCTGCTCTACAGAACAGCCCAACTGCGTTCCTCACTTAAATCAACAAAGAAAGACAAAACTTTAGCTAGCGAGTTTATACCTCACATTCACCCCCCCTCTGTTGAGTACTTATCAACCTTCAAGGATGAAATTGATGAAGGAAATATTATTTCCCTGATAAAAGTGCTAATGCATGTGATATAGATTCTTGAGTTTGGTCGTCTAGAATGTAGAACATATGAGATGGATTGTAACATGGTTAGTTTGATACTAATTCCTTTTTCTCATTTAACATGCAGGATCATGCAGCGTAAAAAAACGTAACGACCGGTGAAAGGAGTGCTAGTTGCTCCAATGCCGAGGAGCAAGATTACAATAACCTCAATGATGCATGTGGCATGTCCAGTGCTGCACACTCAACTAACTCACTGGCAAGCTTTCAAAGGCTTCAGTCAACAAAAAAGAGTGAGACCAATGGGTTGGTTAATCTCAAAGGCAAGCAGTATTGCATGCGCTGGATCTTACTATATTCCAATCCAAGGAAAGAAAGTTGGACTTTGATGCATGGTAGTCTGACGATGCATAATGCTACTGTTGGATGCATGATGGGAATAAAGAACAGAGCTTCGTTCAGACATAATGGAAGGCAGTTCAGAAGTCTCTGACAAAGCCAAAGTAGATGGTAGAGAGTTGTGCTTTACTAATGTGGCCCTTCTTGTGCTGACCCCCCCAAACCCCCACCCCCATATTTGCGGTGTGTAGAAGGACTGAGGCATCCCTAAAATCCGTTGGGAGCCTAAGCACAAAGGCCGAGTTGGAAGGAAACGAAGGAAGACGTCAAGCTGTTCGCCTCTTCCGGTACAATCTTAAGCAGATCAAACAAATTCGCAAAAAGCAGCAAGAGATATCTTTCTACTCTACCTGACTTATAAAACGTGAGAAGCTTCCCAGCGGAACAAAGATATGTCTCCCACCATTACCTTGGTATTCATCCGTATAGAATTGTTAGACACAATACACTCTATACAACCAGAATGAGTAAGGAGCGAGCGTCTACAATGTCTCAAATGCTAGTTTTTATTCTGATACATATATCATATGAGGGATGCTCAATGATAGAGATGTGTGTGTCACGCCCCCTCTCCCTAAATGTAACAGTGCACTGCAGTACTCCTCTCCTTGCGATTTTGACGAACCACCACCAGCCAATCATATGCATAGGATGCGATATTTGGTTACTATGGAAGGAACCCTCTCTCAGATCCAATAACCTGAGGGGAATGCTTTTAAGTTGGTACCGATGCTTTTGAAGGAATTTGCTCAATGTTAAATTATGTTAAGTATAAGAGATAAGTGAGTGGTATAAAGCATAGAAATGTCCATGGAGGAGCCTCGATGTTGGTTTTAGAATGTTGCACAGATATTTTGTAGGTATGGAGAGAGATATATGATTGATAACTCTGAAGATTATACGTCGTCGATGTTGGGGATGAGAGTTACATAG
Source organism: Bassia scoparia (assembly GCA_008642245.1). NCBI lineage: Eukaryota > Viridiplantae > Streptophyta > Magnoliopsida > Caryophyllales > Amaranthaceae > Bassia > Bassia scoparia. Next base: position 1,419 of record SNQN01005234.1, on the reverse strand, counting down.
ATCTCGACTCGCTTGGTGATGTAGACTTCGAGCAAGTTTTCTTTATGTGAGCCTCATTTTAGCTATGGAATTCTTACAGTGGTGATTGAGGACTATTTCTCCATTGCGTGTTACATCTTATTCTGGGTGAGAAGTTGTAGGATTAAAAGGTCTGACTACAAATCTAATCTCATGATATCCTCAAATTTTACCTCCTGCTCTTGCACTTTTTCTACCCATGCGTTTGAAGATCGCAGATGTACAAGAAATGGAAACTGAGTAACATTGTGAATATAATGGTTGAATTTTAAGTTTTGGTGTGAGAGACAACAGGAGCACCTTGAGATGAGATAGAGAGTATAGTTAGTGATGAGATAGTTGAGAGCTGCAACAAAGGTTAAGAGCCAAGTAATAATGATAGCTGGAGATGCAGAGTCATCAAAGATAGGGAGATGGATTTGAAGAAAAATAGCCGGTTGAGTCAAATAACAGCTAGGATTTTTCTGAAATTATTTGCAATGATCACTACCATAAATACCTCAACCGACTTCAATTTAGGCAATGTCTGTTACAATCATATCTCGCGCGTAACTATAATAGAACATGCAACCCGTCAGAAAAATAAGAACAGTGACAAGATTGAGATAGAGATTCTTATCCGACATAACATAGAAATAATACATTATGACCTACAAGTAATATTACACAAGAGAGAGATATAAGAAATGTCAATCGGGGCAGATCATCTTAGTGAGACCGAGCTCTTGTAGGCATGCTGATGTGTCGCCTTTGAGTCGTGGGGTGAGCCTGTAGGCGAGAGAACCATGGAACATTTCGTCGTTATATATGATCAATTAACCAGGATGTGGTTAACGGCGCAATATAAACTACTCCATCTCTCTCAACAATTAGAAGCTGTATGCAAACCCAACTTGCTCGAAGTGGACAACATCAACCATCCCATACTTTTGATCCAATTTCAACACCAACCCTGCAAAGGGCCTAATATTATACTCAGAGAGACACGATCTAGGATCTAATGATCACACAACACCAAACAACACTAACCACAATAAGAGAAAATATAAGGTTTAATTCTTAGTCTCCTCTAGATAACATCTTACTGACGTGGTTCTTTAAAGTATAACTAGAGCCAAAAGGTTCCACCTCTGGAGAAATTTAGCACCATAGACTTATTATTAGAGTAGCACAAATTCAAAACAAAAGCCAATTAGCATATGCTTAACTTAGTGATCCATAACATAATAGGATCTTCCTTACATTCTACCCACTTTTTTTTTTTAATACAATATTGTATCTTTCAAAAATAGTTGTATTTTATTCCGATTGTGTAAACATGGAGGTTAATCATCCTTCTTTTGCAATGCGAGTATAGTCTGACTCTATCGTTACCATTTTAATGGAAGCCTTTTCCATCTT
>SNQN01005233.1:17354-45868 GCA_008642245.1 Bassia scoparia | reverse complement strand
CTGACGAACTTGGGAATTTATTTTCGATGAGATCAATCTCACCACGAAGGGCGGATTGGGGGCTGAGTATTTGATCAAAACTACCTGAGAGCCGACGTCTGAGCTTACGCCGTACGTTTTTTCGTCCGCCATCAATAATAGAGCAGAAGTAATGAGGCAGTTATATTGGGCTTCAAAATGTGCGTTGGCTGCGTGGGTTAAAAGATCTTTAATCGTGATCGATTTCAATTGGTGGTAGCCACATGTCAAAGGAAGAGTTTGACGGCGAACGAAGATGCCCACTGAAAACTTGTAATCTCTGAGCCGAAAGTGATCCTTCCCAAAGGAGAAATATGAAGCCCATTCTTAACATTCCAGGCACACCCTCGATCTGAGAATAAATCAGCAGCATGTCTATTAATCTCGATTAAGCAAGTTCTGCAAAAACGCCAGTATCCACGAATCTATTACTGGAGGTCTCTGAAGAAACCCAAGTATAAGAATGAACCATGGGCGGTGTGGACCGTGGCGAATACCTGGGATGGATCAAATCACAAGTATCTGAACGGAAAGGCGAGTACACACAGACTATAAAAGGCTCCTTGAATAGGTTCAACCGTAAACAGTCGCGTTTGTCTACTGCCTAACGATGCGAATAACTTTACACAAAAAGTCATTGTCACTCATCCTTTAGTGAAATTGTTCACTCAGATGAAGGGATACATGTCTGCGGAGGATTCACGAAGGGGCTTGTGGAAGCCATTCAGGGCTTTCGTCCATACGATTCGAGCGGGAAAAGGCTTTTACGGTCAGTTTTCTTACTTTCGGCCTGCCACTCTACAGGAATGAGCCGAGAGTTGTCAAGAAATGTGAGACAGTGTCGTTGAATGCAGACCATTCTCGCTCCCCTTGCACGAATTTGTCTGCCTCCTTCCTACCCTACTTCTTGAGCAACTGGGGGATGGACTTTGTTGGACCATTTCCACCAGCATCGTCAAAGAAATTTCTTCATAATCGCGCATTGAATTATTTCACCAAAATGGATTGAAGCAGACCATTGGCTACCATTTCATGACGAAGCAACATCACAACAGTTCTATCTGCCCGAAACCTTACTTCACCCGTTGCTTGGTCTAGTCACCCAAGCGGTGCCTTAATCGCGATAACCGGAAGGCAATTTCGAGAGTGGAGGTCCCACTCGGCGATACTGTGAGCATCGGTATCCGGGCTAAATTTACAGCCGTGGTGCCGAACCACAAACCAACGGCCAAGCAGAAAGCTGCAAATAAGGTGATTTTGCGGGCCCCTAAAACAACACCAAGCCATCTGGAAGGGGCTAAAGGGTCTTGGCTGGACGAGCTCCCTGGAGTTCTATGGTCCGCCAGGACAACGACGAAGGAGTCCACTGGCCACACGCCATTCTCCTTAGTGTATGGGAGTGAAGCTGTGTTACCTGTGGAGGTTGGCGCTTCCTCACCCAGRATTACCTACTATGATCATGGGGCTAATGAAGCATCAAAGAAGGTGGATTTGGATTTATTGCCTGAATTGCGCGGAAACGCCCTTCTCCAGTCCATTTGCTATAAGCAGAAGATTACTCGGTACTTCAATAACCATGTGCGACCCCGCCAATTTTGCCAAGGCGATTGGGTTTTGCGCAAGGTTGAAAGTACTGGCAAGGATTTACGGATGGGGAAGTTGACCCCTAATTGGGAAGGACCATATCAAATAACTGAGGTCATTCGCCCTGGAACCTTCAGGCTTGCAGATTCTGAGGGAAGTCCTTTGCCACGCCCGTGGAATGCGGACAATCTACGGCGTTTTTACATTTGATCACATCACTGTAGGGGCATACTACTTACTACTGTTATGTATTGTTCTGAACAAGTGATTGGTTATGTGGTTGAATAACAATGATGTAATCAAAGTGCAATAATAAAGACTGTCAGGGGCGTTTTAGGTACAGGCTTGATGACARGATACTACCTCCCCCTGGCAGATTTCTAAAAATACCTTTTGCATTATAAGCTTTTTACGGATCGCCCATTTAAGGGCATCCTTAGCTTAATTGTTCCTTTTGGATCCAAGTTATTCTTCATTTCTCGGATCGCCCATTTAAGGGCATCCTTAGCTTAATTGATTATTTGCGGAAATCCGGAAATAATTATTCTCAGTTTACGGATCGCTTATTTAAAGRCATCCTAAACTTTAACATTTTCCTGGAAATGATTTTTCTCTATTTTACGGATCGCCCATTAAAGGACATCCTTAGTTTAATTGTTAACAATTATTCATTCCTCGGAACACCCATTGAAGGGCATTTCTGGCTTAATTGATATTTCCGGACATACAGAAATAATTATTATTTGCTTATCGAATCGCCTATTAAAGGTTATTCATACTTACCCGTTGGCAACGCCTAACATAAGACCATGAAGTCATTTTTGGCGCTAATTAACGGATCGCCCAGTTTAAAGTGCACAGGATTTGTTTCTCCTAAACGCCAAGGGTACATCTCGCTAATGTGACATTTTAAATCGCCTATGAACAGGCGTAATTACTTGGTTGAAGCTTATTAGTTTGACCGAGTTTCATTCGCCTTTAATCGCCATAGGACGTTTATACTGGGTTGAAAGTGTAAACTTAGTGATTRTCATTTTATGATTATCATTCTTTAAAGCAATGTATGTGCATGGCGAAACTTCGAAGTGAATAAAGACTTTGAATCAGATACATGACAAATAATATAAGATGCAGAATTAAAACTGCAATGTCAATACATCAGATGGCACTAAGGCMAAAATATTCAAATACATAAACAAGAGTTCGAAAAATATAAACTGAAATCATTTAGGCGTTGGAGGAGGATTGGCTGGCTTCTTCGGCTTCACCCCAGAAGGCAGCTTAACGCCAGGCTTTTTGTGAACTCCAGCCCTCTTGCGAGCGTGCAAGATCATATTCACGAGTGCTCTATATTCTGGGGCTTAGGAGCTTCTATCTAAGCACGCTACTTTGGAGATGGTGGATGAGAGCAGGGGTATTCACCCTTATTGGGCAAGGAACTCGGTTTTCGTAAGAGTAGCGTTGTTAGGGATTATATCGATTTAAGCAGCTTCATTTTTTCACGCAGAAGTAGGTGGTAGGCTATGCTCTTCATGCTCCTAAGGCGAATATACGACATAGAGCTCTGTGCGGTGGTCAGATGTGGGCACACGGATATTCGATGACCATGTCTTCGAGCATGACCGCCATGAATTGAGAATCGTACTCCATAGGGTCGTTATAGCACTCTAATTTATGAGAGAGTGCCACCTATTGTCGTCTAAGCAAGGCGTCTGCCAACTGATTTCTTCTCTGGGCGGAGATAAGTGTATTCTATTTCCTTTGACATTCGTGGGCAAATCTGCTGGAGTCGCTAGATCTATAGTCGCCTTTGGATGCAGTTTGCGGATATAACTTTCTGACTCTCTGACCTTCCATTGTCCCCAGAGACTCTCTTGTTGATCTCAACGAACGCACGCTCCACTCACCACTCCCCTCCACATCTTCTCAACTCCAAGTGCCCGGCTGCTTCTCTCGATTATCGCAGCTTCCATATTCTCGCGCAGCCCGCGCTCTCGCTCTCACGCTCGCCCTCGCCCGTCGTTTCTCACGGAATCCGCGTGTGCTCTCTCTCTGCGCGATACACACAGTCTCGCCCACGCCCAACCTCCCTCTTCTCGCTCGGCTCTCTGACAGCACTCACTCGACAGTTATCTTTTCCTCCCGGCAGCCAGCTCATCCCTCCCAGGTCATCAATAGATCTTCGTCGGGGAATTCAAAAGATTTTGGGCTCTGCCTCTCAGGCGAGTTGGGATAGAAATTCAGGCAACAATGCTTCATTGATGGTCTTTTTTGGTTCGATACTTCATGAGATGCTTAGGCATTCCGAGGTATTTTCTGAAAGCTTCTATTGGCTACAGGACCCATCATGAGCATTAGGTCGTTTCTCGCACCCTTCCTCTTTTCGCACATAGGGGCGTTCATCGCACGAGTCTGTTTCTAATAGAGCTAAACCGTCTGGTGGAAAAGCCTCAATGGACATGGAGTTCTTCCTCTTCCTTTGCGCACATATGGATGCATGTGACTGTGGTAACTCGAAGGGTACGTGCCGCGGCCGGGTCATAGCATCTTGTCTGGTCATTTGGATTGGCCAGCAAAACACCATATTGGGAAGGCCAATTACGCTATTATGAGTAACTCTGGACTATCCCCCTTGTTTTTGTATTTGAGACTGAAACTGTATTGTGTCAAAATAATATACCTGCGTCACATTTCTTGGGTCCACTTGGGGTCTTGACTTCTTGAGCAAGCGATGGGAAGTGCTCCTTTAGTGACATCAGGATTTCAAAGGCAGGTTCTTGAGAGTGCGGAGTTTAATGCTGTTCGCAGATTTCTCCAGGCGCTGCTAGTAGGCGGTAAGACCCAGTGCAAGATCTTTGGCTGGTAAGCAGGACGGGATCTGGAGGTTGGAGAGCTTGTTTCGTCTTCTTCTCTAGTCAAGTTCTTTATCTCTTCCTCCACTCTTACTTATCGAGAGCCCGTGGACATTCATTGTCCCAAGCCTTTGGTAGCTCTTATCTTTGAATGGGCATCTCTCTCATAGTGTGAGTCTTGAGAATGGAGGTGGATGTCATTGGACCATAGGCGTCAGAGTTTTGAATACTGATACCTCGTCTGGGATTTGTAAAGTTGAACCGTATAGATCCCACTAAACCCGCGGCATCTTCCTTCGGTCTCGTTCTATAGCTGACAGTGTGGATGGGTATGGAGGGACATTCGGATGGCGTTCGTCTCTATTAGAAGGGTCGATTCTGCGATACCGGTAGTCCTCGCAAACCATGGACAGGACCCTGCCACATAGAACAGCTCGAAGAAGCTTTTACACGTAAAGGGTGAAGGACTAAGCGGAAATGAGGCTAGTTCTTGTGAATTGAGATTTCTCATCTCTTAGATTTCGGGAGCCTACGGATACACTAAAGAATTATATATCTTCAAAGAATAAGACCGTTCAATGCGTTTCTATATGCGTATTAAGTCTTCGCTTCTTCTTTAATTTAGTGAATTCATAAGTAATATCACCTTATTATTAACTCCTTTACGATACCTCTGGCATCCGCCCCAACGGAATGCATTGTGAGTGGACCGCCTGATGGTGTCTGCATCTTACTCTATTGGGAGTCAGTAAACGGAGAGGCCGGCGTATTCGTCAGGCCCTCTTCTTCTTCTTCATGGGATTTCATTATCCAGCCGCTTGACCTGCACTCATCTCTTTCTCGAGAGGTGCTCCTATCATCTCCAGCCTCAACCCCCAAGGGCTTGATTTGGGTTATTAGCCGGCAAAAGTCGGTGGTGGGGTCGCCTCACCAAAGGCGTTCGTTAAGTGGTTAGCTTCAACCACTCCTCACATTCTCTCGCAGGCTCTCACAAGGCTGTACTTTTGGAGTTCTTCTCTGCATAAGTTAAAAAGGTAGATAAAATAAAGGAAGCGAGGAAAGACCACACGTATGAAAGGCAAACTTACGAGGCGGTGAAGGAACTTGGACCGTTCCTTTCCCCATAACTTCCTGCCCATGAAGGTATATCTTATGTTGCTGTTAACTTCAGTCATCTCTTGTGTAAATCGGAGATGGTACTCTGCAAAGGGGATAGATAGAGCACAATTAAGAACCAAAGGCGAACAAACAAAAAAACTCATACCCCTTGTATACGTCCTGCTTAGGCGACATAAGACAAGAAAATACTCCTAGAAGAGTACACTTGTGGGCACCAGCGACTCGGGAACCAACGACTCAACATACCCAGGCGTCCAGATGATGTGTTTGCATACAACGCCATCACACCTCTTGGGTGACTTTGTGGAATCGTCATCTGGTTTAAGAGAAAGTTGGGGTGTCTATCTCTGGTTCCTGGGTGAATTCCAGCCATCGTCGTGGTAGCTATAAGAAATTTTCCTCTAAACCCTTGTGTTGGGAAACGCTTCTGAAGGATTTATATACCTTCTTGTCTGAATCCGAACAACCTTCTCATAATCTTTTTTGGATTCTACTAAGTTAAAACATGTTTACGCCAACAAGACAAGGGACGGCGTAACCTAACATTTCGGCAGAAGGGCCGATGAAAAAAGAATTCGGGCATATACTATTGGCATTATCATCGCCAAGTTAATCTGTCTGCTTAAGTACTTCTACAATGAAGGATGGCAAAGGGAATCTGATTCCTACCTAAAATGAAAACTAAATAGCTTATAGCAACCAGAGAGGGGTTTGTCCGATCTTTTGGTTCCGGGAATTAAATGGGAAGAATCGTTGGGAAGTGATAACGGAAAGCTATCTCTTCCGCCTTATCGTTCCTCGCCCACCAATTTCTAAAGTGAAGACAAGGTTATAACCTTTAGCCCCACGGCGTTAGAGTGGATGCCGGTCGTCTCGGGGAATTCCTGTTCGGTTTCCGGGTCGTCAACGTTACCTTGCACCATCTGGATTTTAAGCCAATAATTAATAAAGTCAGCATATTGTTCTCATCCTCGGTTTACCGCGAAGGGTCACACCCGCCTACAGTTATATGCCTTATCCTCCTCAACCCAGGCAGATAAGGCTTATCACTGGTGTTATGGCACTAGTCAAGGCTAGCGGGCTTGGCGATTGAGTTTTATCTATACTACAAGGTTTTCAAACCTTACAGTTGATCCTATAGCTAAGAACACATCTAGCGCCATGTTCTATTATGAAAGGATACAATTCCATAACGGATGATTCTAAAGTTAAACGATCCATAAGGAGGGGAAAGAATTTTACCTTCAGAGGAAATATATTCTCGGATCGCCGGATCATTTGAATGCAGAAAAGTGTTGTAAATCGCCAATTCAGATCTCGCCTCTAGCTGACATTGGCTAATTTTTGGAAAGATGAATCACGATTCGAAGTTGAAAACTTTGAGATTTTGTAATTTTGGGAGTTTCTCTCTCTAGAAATTCAGTTTGGAGTAATGGAATGAGAGAAGGAGGCAAAGTGCACCAAATATTACCTTTGGCTGGCTTTTACTGTTCACGTACTTCAGGCCCATCAAGGAGTATTCTTTTTACAGGCCTGATACGAATTAAGTATTTATACCGTATAAATTACGGTATACTTCTTGACAACAAAGTATATTTGTACTTTGGCAGAATTTTTTAAAGTTGAGGAATGTTTCCGGGACTTCGGTATTACAGAACTAGGATCTGTGATCCTATGTTCATTCGCCGTGAAAGTTTGTTCGCCCACGGATCTATTGGAGAGAATTAGAAAGGAATGTCTTCCTTCATAAGTCTTTTGATATACTATTTCTCGGATCGCCCAGTTAAGGGGATCCGAGTAATTTTCTTATAAACGCCCTAGGTGATTAAATACCTAGGGGTTTTTATTATTTTCTACCTCTCGGATCGCCCAGTTAAGGGGATCCGAGTAATTTTCTTATAACCGCCCAGGTGTTAAAACGCCTAGGGGCTTCAATCTACTACTTCTCGGATCGCCCAGTTAAGGGGATCCGAGCAATTTTCTTATAACCGCCCTAGGTGATTAAATACCTAGGGGCTTTAATTATGTTCTATCTCTCGGATCGCCCAGTGAGGGGGATCCGAGTAAATTCCTTCTAACCGCCCTAGGTTTTAAACGCCTAGGGGCTTCAATGTGTTACTTCTCGGATCGCCCAGTTAAGGGGATCCGAGTAATTATCTTTTAAAACGCCCTAGGTGATTAAACACCTAGGGGCTTTTATTATTTTCTACTTCTCGGATCGCCCAGTTAAGGGGATCCGAGTGATTATCTTCTAAACGCCCTGGGTGATTTAAATACCTAGGGGCTTTTATTGTTTTCTGCTTCTCGGATCACCCAGTTAAGGGGATCCGAGTGAATTGCTTTCTAATGCCCCGGGTCTTAAACGCCCAGGGGTGTTAACATGTTAATTCTCGGATCGCCCAGTTAGGGTGATCCAAGATAATTGTTTATAAACGCCCCAGGCTTTGAACGCCCAGGGGTTCTAATGCATTTTTTCTCGGATCGCCCATCCAAGGTGATCCAAAATTATCATCCCTAATCGCCTTGGACTTTGAACGCCTAGACACTTATGCCTTTACAAGGGTTTGAAACAATATGATCTCAACTGTGTTTTTACCTAATCTATCTAAAGTTAGGGGCTAAAATCCTAAACGTAGGATTTTGTGTTTATAACTTCGGACAGATCAGGAAAATATTTAAGGGATGATCAGACGATTTATTCCGCTCGATACTTAAGCTGCAAAGGAGCTTTACTTAAGAATCAAGCGTGGGGCTAATTGTTCCAGCCCACTATGTATTGGGCCTGGCCCATTAACCGTTATTACAAGAATGCCATTACTGACTTGGTTGACTAAGTCAAACAGGTAAGGCTTGCTAAAGAAGCTTTCTAACAGAATTCAGCTTAGAAAGCCATTCTAGATCTTTCTGATCAAGATGGAAATTACAAGTGCCCTCCTTTCTATAAATAGGGAAGCTTAGTATCCCAATTACAACTACCACATTCATTCATTTCTGAGATTTCCACATATAAACAAGTAGCTTCTCTCCCTAGTTCTCAGATTTCATATTTTCTCTCTCCATTCCTTTACTGACTATAGCATCGAGTGTCCCCAGGGAACAATCCCTGGGCCCTCTAACTGTTTTTCTCTCTCCTCAGAACCTGACGCAGATCACCGGTCGTACCTTCCGACCGATTTCTGGACAGCACTCAAGGTTCAGACGACAACGATTTAGATCCCCTGTTTTTCAGATTTAAGATTCCTTACTTGGAACAATCACCATTCGCGAAGATGTAAGCTCATTTACTAACTTAAGTCCATTTTCTCATGTTTTACTTTACATGATCTTGCTCTTATCTCCATGGTGATTGACCCAGTTTAGATGGCGTCCTCTTAATACTAGCAAATTATTGTCAGCTTTTCTTAATATTGTATATATACTTTATTGAGGACTTTGGATGCTGTTCTCCAATGTCTATTTTAATATAATTCATTTTTATAATTATTGACCAAAACACAATACTAAGATATTAGAATATAAAATAAATATTGTCAAGCCGTGAAAATAAAACATCTGCTATTTAATAAGGATTTGAAGGACAGTACTTTATATTAAAAGTAAATCAACAAAAATGCTTTGATGACATATCAGTTTTTTTCGCAATTTTAGTCGCTTATAATCACTCATCATCCTTATTCCTGCTACTCTGTCATCTTCTCTTTCACAAAAAATTGCTTAGTGTTCACACGCTTCCATTTTGGCTGAAAACATAAAGTCAATAGGCAATTTTATGAAGTCTAATATTTTGATAAAACTCTAAAAGTATCTGACATTTTTTCAACAAGATCAATAAAAAAGTTTTGCGTCACAATAATGGTCTTTTAAACATATTATCGAACAATTTTTCCTTTGTAATTCAAATAAAGCTGTAGCCATTATTATTGTGATTTACACTTACCCAACAAGTCAAAACCCATATTGTTCATGGGTTCGCTTAGGGGTTTGCCCCTCTTAGTTAATGTTCTATACTGAATATCTCCTAACGTTAATACTCCTAAAACGTATTGAAACAAATGGCTTATATAGTGCCATTAAATTGGGAAAACCACATCAATTATCCGTGGAAATGAACAGAAGTACAAACAAATAATGATTTATTAAAGATCACAAAATTAAAATGCTTTCCATTAAACGTAATGATAGAGTCGACTACAATCGTATTTACAAGGAGACAGTGAATACCTCCTGTTGAATTAACACAATTGCGTATAAAGTAACCGCCTAAATGCCTAATATACAACTGCCTAAGCTAAGGCTATAAACTTAAATTAAACCAAACCCTAGCTACAAAAGCAATTGAAGCTAAAAGAAGCAATAATACAAAAGAATTTTTTAGTAGTTGTATTGTTGTATTATTGTTGTACATTTAATCTCTATTATATAGAGCTGGAGGAAGAGAACATGGGAAGTGGGCAGTATTTGACGCCTCTCAATCTTCGCATATTCAAACTTTTCCTCTCTAACCAAAAAACATAATGGTCTTTCTCACTTGGGCTGATGACAAATGAAACTTACCCAACGTCATCACCCTCTAGCATTTTGTGTCTGATCGCTAGGTCTTCTTTGATTAGAATGTACCCTCGTGGATCATTATTATCGCAAAGTCATCAAGCCTTCCAGTCAACAGAAGTCAAATAGTACATTTTAGTCAGTAGCAAGCATATATAAGCTTTTATTGCTCTTAAGAACTATTGCTCTATGGTTTCAATTCCTTTTTACAAGGACTGCTCTACAAATTATTCTTTGGATGCGCGTCCCCTAGTCAAAGTCTAATTTCTTGTCAATTGGAACCCCCCCTCTGATCCCCATAATTTTTAAGCTCAATAATGTTGATCGTTGGTTCTATTTATAAGTCGAATAGTTCAACGTGTGAATCTATTACGAGTATTAGAGATACTAAATGTTCTCTTGTAAAAGTTGTTTCGAAGCTTTTGCCCTCAAGTTTTTCCGTCCTAAAGGCTGAGTATGACTTTAATAGAAGAAATCAAAATGACTCATTCATTGGAAGTCTCAAATTTGATTTTTGAAATAGAGATCTTGTTATGACGAACTCTTTACAAAGTGTTTGACTAATAACCCTTTGGGATATTATCAATTTATATTTGTGATTCAAGTTTGGATCTTAATTGCTTTAGTTTAGTATCAGTACTATATGTGTCCGAGTATTTTGATTGTGTCCAAATCACTTCACAACCCTACATGGTGTAGGATTTATATCACCCTACTAACAAAAACGACGACAAAGTTGTTGGCAAACAGGAATAATCATCATTATGTGATTTGGTCTCAATCATCGTTTCTTCCACTGTTTCTTTCTCTTGGATGTCATCCATAAAGATAAGTTAAATACCTCCTTATTCGGGAGTAACTTTTTTTTGAGATAACTAGTAACTTAGTTTTCATTTCTTTTCAAAATAAATAAATAAAATAATGATACACTTTTACAATCTTCCCGTAAAGAAAATTGCAAATTCATTGGAAGTATATATTTGTCTAGGTCCCCTCAGACATCTCCAAGGATTAGGCCAAAATTAGTGGCAAATACATCTTAGCCACACTACACACACTACGTCACTACACACTAGAACACTAGAAAGTTTTCAGCCAGAGTATCATCATCCGTTAGATAGCTACTACACAAGAAACATAGTGTATAATTATTACTATAAAGAGTATAATTATTGCTCTCGGCTAGTCTTTTTCGTTTTTTTGATATGCGCACTTCTCATTTGAGAGATTGAAAGTGATCGATTGATCTCAAGGATTGACAACCCTCTTTATATTTAAAAGACTGTTATTTGCAAAAGTCGGTACTTAAAAGGTTGTTGTAGGAAAATTATTCATTATACTATTTGTTAATTAGTTGGTGATAGAAGACATCATGCATAAAATTATAAGATGACAAATCAATAGGCTGTTTATAAGGGCTTAATTACCGATATTAGTTTGTTCTTGAACATTAAATTCCATTGAAGGTGCTACATGAAATACTCCATCACAATCCTTCACAACTTCATCGAAACTCCATCTTGTAAGTCAGCCTTAAAGCGTTTGAGTTGGTTTTCGTTTTTCCATTTCGATATGAAGCCTTGTCTAAAACACGATGAAGAAACTCAAAAACAATCCTAAGAGAGAAAATCTTTGTTCAGTTGAACTTCTACATCAACTCATATACAATCTATTTTCTTTTAATAGAATTGAAATTTGTGACCTATTATACGTAAACAAACCCTATTGTGTAAAGCACGATGCGAAATAGAACAAATCCTAATTAGTAAGCATACAAGGAGATGCTTGGTTTAGTTTTCATCTAYCATTTCTGTATTCTTCTTTAGAGGATGCTTCGTACTTGCTAATGCTACTTTGTTGYAATTGTATCTATCTGGATTATTAAACTTTGGTGCTTTCTTTAGAACACATAGTGGAGTGACGGACCACTTGTTCTATACTTGTATCATATATGATGTTATGTGTGATTGTATTATTCAATTGTATTTTTGTAAGAGACATTTTCTTCTTGTGGAGAATTTTTTGGTGTGACTTGTATTAATCAAGTCATACGATGGTTATACGGAGTAAATTCGGCTTCAAGATAGCTTCAAGATGCGTTTTTGACAGGAAGGATATATTTGTATGAGGTTGTTTGGCAGCTTTTAGAAAAGTATATCTTATACACGCCACTTTGGTATATATATACTAGTATTTGATGCACGCATGCGTGCTTGCATTATTTTTTAAAAAAAGTTTTTACGTTATGGGGAAATCATAGGTTAGCTTGTAAACTACTATAAGCACGCGATGCGTGTGGTCAGTTTTAAAATTAAAATTAAGCAAATATGTAATTAGAAAAAAATCATGTAATGGTATAGTTTCAATATAACAATGGCGGTGAGTTATTATATTTTCAAATTTTCGATGCAATTTTTTCTTTCAATTGAATCTTCCTACAAAGAGATTAAATGATTAATTACATTGACATACAAATAGTATTAATTGAAATACATAATAAATTAATAGATATTTAATTCAATATGATTTTCAAAATAATTGCATGCAATGATTAACTGATTCATGTAGAAAAAAATAGTATATGTATTAATGTATTATATTTGAATTACTAATTAATTAAACTTTTTTCAAAATAATTTGCAATGTTTAAGTGATTCAATGGAATAAATTAGTCAATGTTAATTAATGTATTTTTATTAATGTATTTACATCAATAATTAAATTTCCTTTTATTTAGTACAAAAGTACAAAAAAATAAAGAGAAATTATATTTTTTAATTAGGGCAATTAAGTCTTTTACATCATTAAGGGTATTTACGTCTTTAATAGGGGGACACCATTGCTCCCCCTTGGCTATATAATAGAGATAATTATATATATATATTATATATATATATATTATATATATATATATATATAATATATCTATTATTTGGGGTTCTTGTTCGGCAATCCTCATATATTATCTTATACTCCATATATCTTTTGTACCTCCCTATAAATAGATGGTTAGGGTTAATTATTATTCAATTGATTAGTTATTCAAGCCACTTTTGTGAGGAAAACACATTGAGAGTTTTAGAGAGTGAATTCTTGGGAGAATTACCAGTCTCTCAATTGTATTCCATTTGAATCTCCATAGTAAACATATTCGTACCGGCCAGGAGGACGTAGGCTATCGCATTGAAAGTGAACCTCGTTAAATCTTTGTGTGTTATTGGTGTTATCTTTTTGTTTGTTATGTAGTTTGTTAATTTTCGGCGCTTCCGTTACAACACTTCTCTGATTTCAATTCGTCTTTTGTTGAATTTAGCTATATAATAACTTATATAAGTATTGTTGATGTCATCGATGATCAAGTGTAAAATCCCTCACAAAAATATTTTCCCTCCAAAATACAGTAAAAGAATTTTCAAAATTGTAAGAAAGTGAAAGTTGTCGACTAGTTAGAGCTAGACAAGTTAGTCCAGCTTGACAAGGCATATCACGAATTGATCACAATCTAATACAAGCTCGTCACCGACACGACACAACATGAGAGCACGCTTCTTTTTAGAGAGAAATGTATAAAATACAAGTATACAAGAATTATAGTAAAGACACATGGACCGCCATGAAACCAGCACAACACGACACATGGACTAAGCTAAACATGAGCCTCGCTCAGTTTTAGAAACTTAGCACGAATCCGACACGGCAACAACAAAACCCTTTGTCTGTATATAGCAAGGCCAGCGTGGCGCAGTTTGACCCTAAACTACACCAAACCACAATTTTTTGCAGTTGAGATTATTTCAAACCAAACTGCAATTAAATGTGTGGTGCGTTTAACCGCTTTTCTTTACAAAACAAAATCTCTAAATACTCTTTAATATATAATGTCTTATAAGTTTTCATTTAATACATCAAAATACATTATTATGAAAAAAAAACAAATGTTAATTTAACAAAATTCATAATAATACATTATAAATTAGAATTATAACCATGCATCTTTGATAACCAAAATTACAGTTTGGTTTGGTTTAAATTTTTTTATAAACTAAACCAAACTGCAAAATTGTGGTCAAAGAATAAAAATTAAACCGCAAATCAAATTATACTGTTAAATTACTGTTCGGTTTAGTGTTTACAATTAAATGCGGTCCAAACTGTCTTCTGCTCAGCTCTACATCTCTACTTGTACTAGTTTTTTATGCACGCGATGCGTGCGACTTTATTTACTATCTTATATTGTTTTAGTGTTTCGAGAAGTTTATGCTGTGATTTTCTTATAATTTATATTATTTTTCCAAAAAATCTAGTCTTGATTTTTGAAATTAGTCTTGTTTATTTTATGAGATAAAAATAAAATCATCATCAAGTTGCACATAAATTGAAAAAAATTGGTCAATTACTATTAATTGTATTCTCGTTTTTATTTATGTATTGAAACTCACATTTTGTTTTACTTATGTATATCTAATATCTATTATACGTGTTGCAAAATACTAAAAAAAATCGATGGAGAGAAAAAAAAATACTAAAACATAGGTATTTGGTGTAAAACTAAAACCTCTTTCCCCTGTTATCCGTAGTCATTTTAACCTGTATCCCTTATTTATTAGAAAATTTTATCCATCGTAATTTTTTTCCACTTCATTTATATGAGAGTCAATTTAAACATTCACTTCAATAATTTTTTGTTTTACTATTACCTCATTAGTGATGAAAACTTTCTTTTTAATTTTATAATTTGAGTGAAGTATGCTTTAATTTGATCCTAATTTATTTGTTTTTATGTTGATTACATGTTACATATTTGGCAATGTTTTTTGAATTATATGTAAGATTAATTGTGAAATTGATTATGTTATATTTGACAATTTATTTGAATTTTGTGTTGACTACATATATAAGTGAAGGGTATTTTTGTATTTTCCAAGGTCCCATTGACTTATATAATAGASATAGGCACSGTCCGCTTAAGCACGGCCCYGTCCGACTAATAGAGTCCAACTAGTCAACGGCTTGACTGTAGAGTGCAAACCCAAACTTCAGAACAAGTTTCAAATTCAAAAACCCGCAAAACCTTTGAGCTCGAAGTTGAGCATAACAATGGCGGAACTCCCAAACAGAAATGATCATCAAAATCCTATCAAAATTACCAGTAAAATGTCGTGTTAGTTGTTAGTAACGCTTTACATTATGTGGTTGTTCAAGAATCGTTTTCCAAGTCTCTGTTTATAGTTGGTTTCGATCTATCGACTGAGTCTTATTCGCTTATGAATTGCCCTGATTATGAAAACAAGCCTGTGACTAATTCGCTGAATTCGAAGCTAACTTTGGCGGAATTGGGTGGGTGTTTGTGTGTGTTGATTAATAATTATTTACAAGTCATAGACTTGAGTGTTTTAGTGCAATGCAACCTCATGATCAAGAGTTGGATGCTAGGGTTCTTGATCAAGTTGATTTGTGGGTGATGCCGTGATGAAGGAGTATGGGAACGAATCGTCTTGGGTTAAGCTGTTTAGTATTCGCCAGCCACAGGATATTGGGTGTTATAAATCTATTGGGGTTCTTGTTGAGGATGGACAGTTAAGGGTATTGTWGGTATAATTTCGAATAAAAAAAATGTCGAAAGAATCGTAGCTCATGGGGTCCCGGATGGAGATTTCAACATGGGGGCTTTTGCAGGCAGCCTTGTTTCGCTCGAAGATAAGTTGCCAAAGAAGAACCAGAACAAGTAAGCTCGTGTTTCAKCTATGTTTGTTAATAAGTCCAAATGCACATTTGTTCTTATCATTGTGAGTTTGAATCTTACATGTTTAATTGCTTAACATGTGTTGTTGTATGATGTCTTCGATTCATATTTGCTATGCAGGGCTTATTAGAACCATTAACGGTTGATTTTATATGGAATGTCTATAGGCTTTAACTATATGTTAGATAAAATTTTGTTCGATATGATTTGTTTGGACTTGCTCATTAAGTATTTTCTAGTATATCTTATTAGTTTCCTTAATTAAGGAGTGTTAATAGGAATTAGATAGATTTATGGTTAGAATATTATCCTAGTATCTTTTTACTTAGAGGGCATTTTTTAGTATGTAATCTTCCTAATATCTTTGGCTTGGGGAGCAAAGCAAAACATCTTGAGGGACTGTGATTCTAGATTAAATTTATTTTAGCTTATAAATAGAGGGTTTAGGCTAAATACTAGTCTTTTATGCACGCGTGCGTGCAGCTTTATTTTTATTTTTTTATTGTTTTAGTGGTCCATGAAATGGATATATGAGATTTTTTTACAGATTTATTATTGTCTTTCCGGAGATTAGTCTTGATTTTGCACATTAATCTTGTTTATTTTATGAGATAAAAATAAAATCATATAAATTAAATATAAGTTGAAAAATTATTGAACTTTACTATTATTTGAAGTCTCGTTTTTATTATGTATTGAATTCATATTATTTTAGCGACATCTAATATCTATTATACATGTTACAAATATTAAAAAATTCTATGGATAAAAACACACTAAAACATAGGTACTTGGTGTTTTTATTGAAATTCTATTTTCCCGTGTTATTAGTAGTCATTTTTTTTACTGTATCTCTTATTTATCAAAAAAATTATGCATCGAAAAAAAAATTCCCTTCATTTATTGAGATGTTGATTTTAAACTCAATTCAATAATTTTTTCTTATTATCAGAAATTTTATGCATCGTAAAAAAATTCCCTTCATTTATTTGAGAGTCGATTATTTGAGTGAATTATGCTTTAATTGATCCTAACTGAATTTTTACGTGTGATTACATGTTTTATTGGCAATATTTTTTGAATTATATCTAACATTAATTGTGGAATTGATTATGTTACCTTTGACAATAATTTGAATTATTTGTTGATGATATCTTTGTCTAATTAATAAGTTAAGTGAAGGGTATATTTGTATTTTCCAAGGGGACACCATTGCTCCCCCTTGGCTTATATAATAGAGATTTTGATCAAGGGTTGAGACAAATTATTGAGGGTTGTTATAATTGTGAGGTTGATTACAATTAATAAATATTTATTTTGAGGGGAATTTCCTCATAAACACTTGTCTCTTTTATTTTGTATTTGCTATTGTTCTATTTTGTGAGGAGTGTTCTTGAATCTTTCGTGATTTACTTGTGTTTTTTCCTAACACTATAACTATGTAGGGAATTATTAGTACCTCAACGGTTGATTTTATATGGAGTTGAAGCATTGATCTTAATACCTTATGATGAATCAATAAGAAATTTGTCATAAGCTTTTATTTTTGTTTGTCTCTCCTCCTGTCTTTTTATTTCTTTTGCCTTTGTTTCCAAACTATTCAAATTTTATTTTTTTAGAAAGTATTCCTTTGTTTTTTAGTTGTCCCCAGTTTCATTTTAGGATGTTTCTAAATATTGTTCCAACCAATCTAAAAATAACTTTATAATTGTTTTACTTATTTTTTACTATAAATATATTATTCTTTTCGAAAGTCAACATCATTATTTTTACTCAATCTACTTACTCAAAATTGTTTTTTTCCAAATTTCATTCACATATTATTCTTTTACTTAACTTATTCAACTATTGTATCTAACTTACTCAACAATTATCTAACTCAATCAACTCGTTTAAAACCGTGCCAAAGTGTATGAAACATAAAAAACGGAAGGAGTATGTAGTATTTGGCATCAGTATTGTTATCATTTGGAAAATATTTGTCCTGTATACTGAACTTGGTAATAAATCTTATGAATCTCTCTCTTGTACTTTAGACATGTTCCAAACACGGGGTTCAAACTGAGTGATGACTTCATTAATGAAGATGATACTGCTGGCCGGGGCTTATTTCAGATTCATTTAGTGTAAGTAAAAGTATATTTACATCTCACTAAATTGAATCCTCAGGTTGCATGATCATTACATTGATATATTTACAGGAAATTTGTGGTGTAATACTGTATTATTGGAATTTGAAATGTTCTAATCCGAAATTCTTTTTTGAATTAATTTAAATTTAAGGAACATGCTCAAGGTTCCAGGCACTGCTTTGTCATGTCATGAATATTGATTAGGGGTTGATGGATTTGTTTATTAAATATTGCAATTGGCAAATGCTGATGAGCTCGAGGAACCCTTTCTGTGTTCTACCCTTGTGGGTGACAAAACTTGGTCTTATATGCTTGGTAATGAGTATTTGTTAATCGATGCATATCAAAGAGAAGAATCAAAGCCATCAATTGTATTTCTATCCCTTTTATGAGGCCAAAGCACACAAAATATACAATGATCAAAGCTACATAATCTCCCCAAAAGATTATGACAACTAATATTACCTAAAAGATTACCTAAGAATAAATCTAATCTAATATAGATATAATTCTAAATATAAATAATCTAATCTAATATAAGATAGTATCTCAATACCCTCAAGTTGGAACATGGGAATCACGAATGCCCAACTTGCGAAGTAAAAACTCAAACTTGACTCTTCCAGATGCTTAGTAAATATGTCGGCCAACTGAACAGTAGTTGACACATAAGACGCCGGATAGTGCCATCTGTAATTGCATCACGCAACATGACAATCTACTTCATGTGCTTGTCCTCTCATGAAAAACAGGATTTTTCGCAATGTAAAATGCGGACTGGCTTCCAATAACACCGCATACATTCTGTGGTCAACACCCAATCTTCAACACTTGCTTTAACCATTTCAGCTCACAGGTCAGTGCCGCCATAGACCGTATCTTCGCTCTTGCAGAGAACGAGAAACTGTTATGCTGCTTTTTAGTTTTCATGAAATGGAGGACAAGCGGGAAGAACAAACAACCACTCAACGAGCGTCTAGAATAGGACAACTTGCCCAATCCGAGTACACCATCTTCCAACTGTAATGCACTGTCAGAACGCAACAGAATCCCTGACCTGGATGTTTCTTCAAATATCGAACACACGCGACTGTCCCTCCCAATGATCAGTCCGTGATGTTGCAATAACTGAGATAATAGTGAACAGAATATGCCAATCTGGTCTAGATACCGACAAATATATCAACCGACCAACAAGTCGTCGGTATTGTTCCACATCCTTTTACATCTCCTGTTGCCAAGGCAGACCCGTGATGTTGCGCCATGGGAATCGACAGGGTTAGAATCATAGACACATTCTGCAATTATGTCCATCGCGTATTTCGTCTGGCAAACAAAAAATCCCTGGCTTGACTCTGCCACTTCCAAACCCAAAAAATATTTCAGAAACCAAGTCTTTCATCTTAAACAATTCCCAGATATGACTTAAAATCATCATCGCAGCTTTATCATTTCCTGCAACGATCAAGTCATCACATACACCAACACATTTAAATGTGTTTTCCTTTCGTCATTGTGACAAGAATAATCAGAATAGGACTGTCTGAAGCCATATGTTCTTCAAGGCAGCTACAAGTTTTGCAAAACAACATCGATGAGGTGCCTGTTTCAGGCCGTACAAGGACTCCCTCATCCGGCACACGTTATCACGAATTTTATTTCTCAACCAGGGGATTTCATATATTACCTTCTTCCTCTAATTCTCCATGAAGGAAGGGTATGTACACTCCATCTGAACCTCCAGTCGCTCCACTGCTTGCTGCAACTGCAAGAAAAGTTCGTACAGTCACCAATTTTGGCCACCGAGAGCAATGCTCATTGATATAGTTCTAGCCCTTCAACCTGATGATGACCAAACACACCAAACGAGCTTCAAAAGTTGCAATTTCCCATTTCATCATACTTCTCTTTGGTAAACCCACTTGCTACCAAGTGCCTTTTTCCGGGGGAGTTGACAAGTCCCATGTGCCTGCTTCCTCTAGAGCCGCATATTCATCTGCCATAGCTTTTCTCCAACCTATTTCATAACTTCTTTGAAATTCCTGGGCTCATTTCCTGCTAAAATGCTGCAACGAACGTTTTATGTTGGCAGAATAATTGTGAGAATCAACAAAGTGTCAGATAGACTACCTGAGGAAGATCTGAAGACCGAAGTGATCTGCGAGTCGAGAAGGATTTTATATTTCGTACAGCAAGGTAACAAAATCTCGATACTCTAATATTAGGAACGCTCGCCCTCATTCCCTTCCCCATACCACCTCCATGTGCTAAATCATCCACACTCTCCCCCTGTTCCACAAGCACTCCCTCCTTGCTGCACAAGCCTCGTGTTGCCCCTCATATAACACGCTGCGGAACGCGCCCTTCACTCCCCTCGTCAGTCCCCCCCTGCACTCCCCTCGCATTTGCCAAACACGGGCTTGCGCTCCCTACGAGTTCCCTCTGTCCCGGGTGAATCCTCATCATCACTAGGCATGAATCAATAAGCTCACAACTACCGGACTTGGAGGAGAGGACAAACAATCAGTCTCTGAAGGGAACTCATGCTCAAAAAAAATTGGACATCACGAGACACCAAAACGTTGCCGAGTACTCCACATCTAAGACTTTCCACCCTTTTTGACTAAGGTACCCAAAAACACACATTTCGACTACGACTAGAAAATTTATCCCGTTTGCTATGTTGATCATGAGCGTAACACAAACATCCAAAGACTTTATATGTGCATAGGAGGGAGGTTATAATAAAATCTCAAATGGGGTTATATTGAAGCAGGGCGAGAAGGAGTGTCTTAATTAATGACAAGCGACTTGGACCACATTCCCCCAATATTAGAGGCATAATATTCCCTGGAATCCAAGCTCTACACAGCATTTAGTAAATGTGATGCTTCCTCTCAACGCCCCATTTTGTTGAGAAGTACACACGACGAGTCTCAAATATTAAATACCATCGAAGAAAATATATGCAAGTTATTAAATCGTACCATTGTCCTCCGAACCAACCTTAATCTTTGGAGAAAATTGTGTTCAATTAAGCATAATAATTTAAAAACATAATAACTTCCTTTATTGCTTACAGATAATCCAACACTTCTAGAGAAATCAATCAGACTAGTAAAAAAACACGAGATCCACACGTAGACGGCGTGTTATAAGCGACCCCATAAATCAACTAACCAGTTCATCAATCGACGCATATACATTACTAACAGGGAAGCTATCCTTGTTGCTCTAGACCCTGGGACAACATCACAGGATTTATGTTTTTAATATCCTAGTAGAACCACTCACCACGGAGATGCTGTAAGACTCTCCGAAGATGCCCAGTCGTGTGATGCCACAATGTCTACAGAACAGTCTCAAGTCATCTAAGACCCTTCAGCTTCTGGAACACCTCGGGAATAATAAAGTCCATCCACGGATCATCCCGCCTCCACTCACCTTCCTCGTCGCTAGGTCCGTTATACACAATTTTTAGTGATTGCATGGTACACATTAAATCTCATCACAAATGAGGTCGCAGAAATCACGAATGCGTTCAAACGAGGCACAAAAAGCACATTCGAAATAGTCAAGCCTCCCCGCAGCACACCGAGCCCTAGAAGCATGAGCATGAATTACCATCCGCAATTTCTACCGAGATAAGGCGTCACAGTCGTCACATTCGTAAGAGCCGATGCTACAACGTACTGACTCGTGCACTTGTGTCACATAACCAGGCAATATCTTGCTTACCCATGAGCTTTGGCTTGAGGTGTATTAGGTGGATCAAGAAGCTGTTGTATGGGCGAGGGACCCCGAAAGGGCGCCCTATCGGAAAGGCGGCGGCATACCTTGCGTGGCAGCATGGGGCGTTCTCCCTCCTCCTGTCTATTTGCAGGGGCAGCACTCCTCCTACGGAGTGGCTCCTGGCGATGACCACCACGCGAACGCAAACCCTTCCTCACGATGGCGTCCTCCACACCGATCTAGGGCCGATCGCCGTGTCCAACCATTCCGGGTATCCCATGAGCAAAAAACAGTTGCACATGCCCTGCACGATTACGTGTGTGCAAATGTTTATCCGAAGCGTCAGACGATACCACATTCACGTACAGTGCTTAGTTTGGATCAGTTTGCCTTAACCAACGGCACATCACGTGAAGAAGAGACGTATCAGAAGAACGCACCGTTCGGCCTGTATTCACTCTGTTGGTACGAACGATCCACCCCCGGAAAGAGGGTCTTGCCAAAAGTTGACTCTGATAGAAGCGAATTTATCATCCACCCGACACAAAAGTGATTGAACAAAATCATCTTTCCATCTCTCCAATTGATAGGACATATGCAAGTAACTTCCCACAGGAACAGAGAGCATGGCCAAAAACGTATGTAATTCCATCCAAATTTTCGGCGAGACGACCAAAAGAAGCACATCGGGACTACCCTCCCCATTGCAGCACAAGCCTAAAAGAGTTCAATTGGACAACTGCGTGCCACTAACAACACAGAAGCGATCGAGATTTGTCCATAAGAAGATTAGCATTTCAACTCACCAATTGGTGGAACGAACGGATGAGTCCAAGGCATTGGTGATTCCACGAGCCTAACATGGAGGTACGCGCTCCCATCCTCTCTCGCTGCATCAGTGCGGTTGTGTAATGAGCCATCGCAAACCCAAACTTGCGCTTGGCTTCAGACGAGTCTTATGCCCTTCGCAATCTCGTGTTTTCAGCACGAACTGTATTCGGAAGTAATTTACTACCGGGAATCGCTGAAACCCATGTTAGTACACCAAGTCCGACCTTAGCTGATTATCCTCCCCACCAGCCAGTTCGTAGGACTAGGAAGAAACTGAAGAAAAAAAATCGAGTATAAAAAAAAATTAATTCAAACCTGCTCTTGATCCATGTATAAATCGATTGCATATCAAAGAGGAGAGATCAAAGCATCATTGTATTTTCATCCCTTCTGTGGGCCAAAGCACAAATTATTCAATGATCAAAGCTACATAACTCCCCAAAAGATTATGACAACTAATTTACCTAAAAGATTATACCAAAAATAATCTAATTAATAAATAATTATTAATTGAGAGAATATAACTCTAATATAAGATATCTTCAAGTATTGCTTGGCAAACTTGAAGTGAAAGTGCTGGACAAAACTTGGAAGATGAAAGCTTTTGTAAGTGAATATTGTTGTTCTTATTATGTTTGGTGAGTATAAGTTTATACGATTTCTCATTCATTACGTTTACTCTAGCCTTTCGTGTATCAGAGTTATAGCGTGAGCTGTGTTTCTCGGCTTCTTCGCCATCTAGTTAGCGCTATTAAAGATTTGTGAAGGGAGTGGGTAACAAATTGAAAACCTTGAGTGCCTTTTTTATGCACAATTTATTGGCCGCCATGGCCCATAAGTTTACAGTTGGACCTCATGGCTGCTAAACAAAATCTATAATGGAGACTGCAATTGTGGCGTAGGGGAGCACTAGCCATAACCACAGTAAACGATTGCAATTTAACACAGGAGGCATGCTGGTTTAGTGCTGGAGCCTTGAGACTTGAATCTTTGTTCGGATAGTTATAATGTTAAGTGAGTTTTCTCCATGCTTCTGCAAAAGCTAGGTGAAAATAGCAACACAGGGTCGAGGTTTTGTATTGAAATTTTTTTCTCGTTTTCCAAATAAAGAAAAATATAATTCTTACGTTACGTTGGATAGCAAAGGGTAGAATATATAAATAATATGTCACTGATATATGCGATCTTAATAGCTTTTATCCTTCCGGATTTGATTAATTGCTGGCCGGATCCCCGTCTTATTCTTTGAACTATAATGGGATTGCTGTTGTGTTTCAGGTTATATTGGACTCCGATGATGTGTAGATGATGTTATTTCAAATTGCTAATGTTAGAAGGAGTATCTTTACAAATACTAAAAAGACTACACGCCGCTACTGATTTAGTGAACAGGCTAATAGTGAAACTTGGCCCCTACAATATAAAAGAAGGATTATGTTATATGTAGTCTTATAGAATTAAATACATTTCTTATTAAGTGGAAAACATTTAGAAACACGATTAGATAATACATTTCTTTCCATTTTAGCACTTATACATAGGCCCTTAGGGTATATAAACATTTTCTTAAAAGAACAACGCACTACTGTTGATGAACAGGGCCATTAGTGACTTGGCCCCGCAATTGCGCTCTTAGATTCCTTTCCAGCACTCCAAGCCCCAACACAATGTGCTACGCCCAAAGCCACACCCAAGCGCCTCCCATCCCACGCCCTCCACCAGGCTCCAGCCTCCCTCCACATCCGTCAAAGCACACTGACCTTTTGCCTCATAGCTGTCATCTGTCGTCAACTCAGCTCTCTTTCACTCCATTGGAAGTCGGAGTATTAGAACGCTCACCCATTCTCCCTCTTCCTATATTTTTCCAGCTCAACTTGCTACCTTATCTCTTTTCCTTGATTTTTGGTTTGCTTAACTTCGCTTCTCGACATTTGGATAAAGCTTCAAACCCTAATTATTTTTCTCTGCCATATCTAAAAACCCTAACTTTCTTCTCTCRAAGAATTCCGTTTTTTCAATGTGCTCATTCTATAAGTTTTGTTCCTTTCTCACTTCTTAGGTCATTGTTTTCTTGCATTTAATTTAGGGTGTGTTCGTTCTTTTCAACTTATTTGTACTTATTTGAACTTATCTTATCTGAACTTATTGACACTTATYTAAACTTATTGATACTTGTTTCAACTTATTTTGTGAGAGGAAAAAGTATTGATTATATTTATTAGTACTCAATTGAACTTATYTGAAGTTATTGATACTTATCTGAACTTATCTTAAGTTATCTTAACTTATCTGAACTTATCTTATTCAATAAGTATTGAAAATAAGTTGAAAAAGAACAGACCCTTATAGATTCTTTTGAAGTTGATTTTACTACGGTATTTGCAATTTTGATTTCTTGTTTTGTTATATCTCATTTGTTAAAAATGGTTATTGTTTCAACCCGTTGGGAGAGCAAAACACTTACTTGTAGGTTCGGGGATGACTTCCTCTTGATGCTATGAGTGAAATGTCCAAGCTAAGGTAAATGGGTCTCAAATCAAGGTCCAAGTGTCTTCCAACTTCCAATCTTCAATTCACGAGACAAGCTCCCTTGACACCTGCAAGAAGGCGAGGAATCCCTAAGGATTATCGCCYCTCCGACGCKCAAGTTAGAGTGTGAATGAGGAGAGAAGAGTAAAAGTATGACAAAAGTAAAGACAAAGTAGAGAGTATTTAGAGTAAGTTTGAGGTTGGTGATTGATATGATGTAATTGAATGTGTCTTTTTTGGGAAAAGTGAGGGTATTTATAGACCTNCAAGTTAGAGTGTGAATGAGGAGAGAAGAGTAAAAGTATGACAAAAGTAAAGACAAAGTAGAGAGTATTTAGAGTAAGTTTGAGGTTGGTGATTGATATGATGTAATTGAATGTGTCTTTTTTGGGAAAAGTGAGGGTATTTATAGACCTCCATAGTTTGCTAGGATCATGACAAGTGTCGAAATTTTGATGATTTGAGTCTCAATGGGCTTTGAGCTTTGGGCTTTGAGAAAAGCCTTGGTATAAAATACGTATTTTTATACATATCTATACTGTAGGGGTACTCAAGTATATGTATTCCTTATCATGGATTTACTTGTTCACAATGGGCTTTGGGCCTCTGTTATGGATTGGGCCCAATTTGAAKAAATCTGRCYCATCCTTATTTGGGCTACATCATTTGCCCCTCGGCCCAACCTGAGTGGGAGCCTAGGCTCGGACTTAGGTTGGGTCGAGTAACCGTTGGAGTATCCCAGCCTCCAGGTTAGTGGAGGTAGGTGAAAAGTTTTTTTTGGGGGGGGGGGGGGAATTCAAAATTCGAAAAATTACCCCCCCTATATAAGGAGGAGAGAGAAATGAAAAGTAAATTTTCATTCTCACAATTTATTTCTTCTCCCAAATTCACTTTCTTAGCTTTTACTGCGACTTTTTCTTTCGTGTCGTCTGCTTTGCTATTCGTGGATTTCTACTCGGCTATTCTTTTCTCTCGGCGATCTTTGTGCTCGGATTTTCTTTCTRCTCGGCGCTCTTTCTGCTCGGYGATTCTTTCTTCTCGGCATAGACTACACAGCTCYAGGTATTTTCCYTTTGCWGTCTCGTCCTTTGGTTTTTTATTTGTACAGTAGTTAATAAATGGCATCTTTTTGCTCGTCGAACGATCTCTTCGGCATAAGTAGAAATAACAAGGGGTCTGACTCACCTATGGGGGTGAGTCAGTCCCCAGCTGAATCTAGGGTCTCGGCACTCCCTGACCCTTCATCCGAACCTTATTTAAATTCCATACGTTTGTCCTATGGTGGGTCGTCAGCTCCTGTACTTGTTGTGCAGGAAACAATGGAAAATCTCGACGATCTACCAACAACAGACCTTCGGCATCCTATGTACCAGGAACATACATGGGCAACTCCTCTCCAAACTCTTCGTCCTGGAGAGAAGGTTTCACCACCTGAGGAGTCGGTGAAAAAGACACGAGTGGAAGCTGGTAGTTCAAGCCAAGCGCCTCCACCTAAGCCTCGTCAATCCGAGGGTACTCCTGCCGAGGAAGGTGAGGATTTTGATAAACCCATTTATGTGATTCCTTTGGCGGTACACTTTCCTGATTACCTTTCTGTACTTAAATTTGCCGAGTCTAGAGGTTTTAAACCACGCTTTTCCTCAGGTGCAGCAGCCGACCCTTCAGATGCCGAAGTTAGTGCATCAGATGAAGAAGAGGAAGAGACTGCTCGTCTAGAACTCAGTGCTTTAGAATTGAGAGAACGGTTTCCCACCATAGGGAGAGGACTGAATGAGCCGTCCAGGAATCTTCCGGTTGTAAATAAACCCCTTCATCCTGGACCCTTAGGAACCAAAATTAGCGAAAAATTCARAGCCGAGACTCAACCTATGATGGCCGAGTTGAGGAAGGCCTACCACATCCCTAACAGCTATGATTTCATTCTACCCGACGCAGGTGACACTATTAGGGATGCACAGGGTGGTTACTTCGGAGTATACCGCTCGGTTTTAGACTTTGGGATAAGATTCCCCCTTCACCCTTTCATTCTCTACCTTCTCGAATGCTATGACATTGGCCTTTGGCAGTTGACCCCCATTTCCTGGCTTAACGTCATGACCTTCTTGGCCACCTGTGGCATGAAGCGAATGAAACCGACCATAACGGTATGGCTTTACTTACACTCCTTGTCCAGGAACAGGGAATGTGAGCCGGGATGGTATGTTCTTCAAAACCGAACAGCATACCTAACTTTCTGGACCAAGCCTTCCAAGATTAAAGACTGGAAGGAGGAATTTTTCTTTGTCAAGCCGAGGAGAGCTGACACAGCCGCCTTCCTCTAGAAATGAAACAATACTGNGCTTGGACAAAACTTGGAAGATTGAAAAGGCTTTTGTAGTGAGTATTGCTTGGTCTTATTATGATTTGGTGATAGTATAAAGTTCTTATACCGATATTTCTCATTCATTTACGTTTTACTCTAGCCTTTCTGTATCAGAGTTATAGGCAGTGAGCTGTGTTTCTGGCTTCTTCGCCATCTGAGCTTGCGCTATAAGATCTGATGATAAGGGGGTAACAAATTGAAAACCTTGAGTAGCCTTTTTATGCACAATTGATTGGCCGCCATGGCGCCATAAGTTACAGTGGACTTCATGGCTGCTACAACAAAWTCTATTAATGGAGACTGCAATGTGGCGGTAGGGGAAGCACTAGCCATAAGACACAGTAAACGATTGCAATTTACACAGGATGGGCATGCTGGTTTTAGTGCTGGGAGCCTATGAGACTTGAATCTTTTGTTCGATAGTTATGATTTGTTAAAGTGATTTTCTCCATSCTTCTGAAGCTTTTTTAGTTTTGAATTTTTTTTCTCGTTTTCCAAATAWAGAAAAATATAATCTCTTAGGCTACGTTTGGATAGCAAAGGAGTAGGGAATTAATTAATMTGTCACTRATATTATTGCGATCTTAATAGCTTTTCTTCCGGATTTGACTTAATTAGCTTGGCCGGATCCCCGTCTTATTTCTTTAACTATAATGATTGCTGCTTGGTGTTTCAGGTTATATTGGACTCGATTGATGATGTAGATGATTGTTTTCAAAGTTGCTAATAGTTTAGAAGGAGTATCTATTACAATATAAAAAGACTACAACGCGCTACTGTTTAGATGAACAGGCTAATAGTGAACTTGGCCCCTACAATATAAAAAGAAGGATTATGTTATATGTAGCTCTTATAAGAAATAAATACATTTCTATTAGTGGAAACAATTTAGAAAAACACRATTTAGAAATAAATACATTTCTTTCCATTTTAAGCACCTTATACATAGCCCTTAGGGCTATATATAACATTTTCCTAAAAAGAATACAACGCACTACTGTTTAGATGAACAGGGCATTAGTGAACTTGGCCCCGCAAATTGCCGCTTCATTAGATCCTTTCCA
>SNQN01005232.1:21966-43818 GCA_008642245.1 Bassia scoparia | reverse complement strand
TTTAGATAAGTTTGAATGATCTTAGCTGAGTTCTTAGTTAATTTTAAATGCTTTTGCAATTCATCGGTTTAGCTTTACTTATGCGTATACATTTGGTCTTAGTTAACATTTGACATCGTAATTAAAACATGCGAAATTTTATGGCCATAACTCGCGTACCTGTAGAATTGATATGGCATGCCTCAGTTGTCTGGCGCTTTGGCCCTGGTGCTTGTAACCCGTAGCTGCCCTAAGTCATGAATGCAAAAAGCATACGAAGACAAGTACTACAAGCATAGGTTCAAACAGAAAAGACACATAGGAAACAGGTGTAAGACGAACAGTCTGTGTACTAATCCATGAAAGTTATTTCTAAGTCACAAAGTTTAAAGCAAAAGACACACTGACCCCATGGCCAGCGGTAAAATTATTACATCAAGTATCCAAAAGCTAATCGACCCCTAGGCCGATGAATAACACATTCCTGAAAACATAAACTTTCTACTACTAGATCCTGCACAAGAAACTTAAGAAGTCTCCCCGGCAGCTTCAGTGGAGTCCTTAGGCGTAGCTGAAGTGCTCTCCTTGCTGACCTCCCCTATGTCCTGTTGGGCGGCTCCAACTCCACCATTCCCGTCCTTCTTCGAGTCAGCGGTGTCCTCCACCTTGCCTTTTTCAGCTTCAGTCGCCTCCTGCCTCTTCTTATCAGACCATAGGTCCTTCATAGAGCCCACCTTGCCTATGTACCTACCATGATGTCCCTGCAGTATTCCCTAGAGACACCATCGATGTACACCTCATAAGCCAGCTTAGCCCTACCTAGGACGATCCCAGAAGCCTCAGCATCTAGCACCTCCTCGTTCAGCATGTTGATCTCCCTCTCCAGAGCAGCTATCTTAACATCCTTCTCCTCAAGCTCCAGGTCCTTAGTTGTAAGGTCGACCTCGAAAGACGCCTTCCGGTCATCTAGAGCTTTGTTCTTATCTGCCTCAAAACTCTTCACCTTCTCCTTCAAGGTCTTAACCTCGTCCTCCAGCTTAGACACCTTAGCCACAGACGAAGACGCGTTCTGCACCAAAGACTTGGCATATAGAGAAATCTGCAAGGCCTGAAGATCCCAAACAAAAACATAAGTACCAAGTACAATAAACTAACGTTTGTAAACTTAAGAAAAAGAACATCACCTGAAGCTGGTGACCAATCCCCTGCTCCATRAGCGCCTCTGAGTTCATCTTCTTGAGCTTATCAACAGCAGCAGGCATCAGCAGCTTCCCAGCTTCAGGCCAGATGCCTTCACTGACTCCCCCTTGAGCCAAGTAGTCCTTTGGCAGAATCATATTYATTCCACCAGCATCGATCAGAGTGGACACAGTAACAGCCTTCGATGGCTGAGGCAGCTTGGGAATCTCCATCACAGTCTCAGTCAAAGCCTCAGAGCTAGAGACACCTTGCTCCCTCTTTCTCTTCATAGCCCTCTCTTCCATCTGTTCGGTCGTAAGCTGGGGCCTCCTCCCTGCAATCAACTTGTCTCAAACACAGCCAACCAAACGAAAGAAATCCAAAAACAAACATACACTAAACGAAAACACATACTCATAGCTACAAGTGGATTAGGTGGAACCACAAACTTCCTTTCTTGTTGGGGCAAATTCTTGAACTCGTCCACAACCTCTGAACCCGTAGCCTCAACGTCAAACTCCAAATCTGCAGCRAAACACAAGTAAGACAAGATCAATGGAATTATACACAAATAGCACTAACAGAAGTACCTTTATCCTTCCAACCACTGGRTAACCAGTCACCAACGTTCCCTAAAGAATCCCTCTTTACATAAAAGAAACGATTTTTCCATCCCCTGTCGTTGACTCCCTCGTCAAAGACTAACTTCGAATTCTGCTTCGCCTTAAGAGTAAGACTTGCCCCTGGAAGCCTCTTGACGTCATAGCATGACAAAAGATCAACAGTCGAGAGTTGCCGAGGCCAAGACTTCGTCTTTTCCTCAAGGAACCAGCAGATACGCCAAAAAGAAGGCAGCATCTGACCGGGGCTTACACCCAAGAGACTAAAAAAATCTCGAATCAAAGCCGTGAAACCAAATTTAAGACCTAGGGTAAAGGGGTATTCAAAGAACACCACGCAATCATCTGGGCAAGACTCAGGGCGTTGGTCCTCCGATGGCTTAACGGCCTCACAAGATGACAAAAATCCAACCAAAGCCACCAGATCAGGCAACTCGTCGTAGCCGATGTTGCTCGGAACGTTGTCAATTGATTTACCCATCTTTTTTCTCGCCACAAATTTATAACGCATAAAAAAGAAGAACAACAATCGAAGAAAATTGGAACAAAAGTAATACCTGAACAATCGAAAAGGAAAAATCACCAGAGAAAACCCTCGAATTGGTTTTTCAGAGAGAACCCTAGAATTTGATCGGAATACTTCTCAAAGACCTTCAATCGAATCGCTTTTATAAACCCTGTCAAAGATAGATGCGAATTAAATGCTAAGATTTATTTCACTACACTCTATCATCGAAAAACGAGCGTGGCAATTAACTTAGATATATCTTACAAAAGTTCAAAATTTAAATCATTCTCACTGTTCATCACTGTATACAGCTTTACAGGTTGATCTTTAACTTGCAACGTGGAACCTGACGTTTCAACGTTACAAGTTAGGGGCTAATTGTTATACCAGAAATCCTCTTATGCCAAGCTAACAAAGTCTCTGTACAGGTACATATACAGGTTGCCAGGTTCGAAGGTTCCCAAGTCCACAAGCTCTCAGGTTCAACTGAAGAATCTTCTAGAAATCAGGTCCAGCGGTTACAAGGATGAAGTCGCCAGTCAAGGCCCAATATGAAGGATAAATCTAGAAGCCCAGTAAGCAAGCAGAAGGTCCAAGCGTGCCCAAGAAGATAGGAAGCAGTTCCAGAAAAAGTAAGGATGTCGACATCCCATGTAATCCGGTCAAGGTGGTTATGTTGAAATGCGGTTGCTGCTCCCTACAAAATAGGAGATGCTCCCACTACTTTAGGCTACGGTTGAATGGGCAGAAATAGATAAATACATTAGGCTTGTACTCTGAATATTCACTTAATCATTCCCTAATACTTTACGCTTGCTTTCTGAGAGATAAACACGAGAGAGATCTGAGAGTTCATTCGAAGTTCGCTAGAACAACCTGTATCTGTACCTGTAACACGAGGAATTAATAGTGGATTGGTGGACTCAAATCCACCCGCGGTTTTTTACCCTTATTCCTGGGGTTTTTCCGCGTGACCATGTATGGCCTCGTCTTCCTCCCCTGCTCCCTTGGTTCGTTTAGTTCGTTCTTTATTGGTTTTAGTTGTTTTTATTGCTTTGTACGAATCTAGTTATAGTCGATCCATCTTAGGTTAGATAGTTATCTAATTTTTGCATAAACAATATCTACTGATATAAAAAAAATAATACTTGTGTATAATAATTATTAATAACAAGGAAAAAAGTATTTCCTCCATTTTCTAATATCGATATTGTTAACGGGCGCCTCGAACGTTAGATAAAAATTAAATACATTTTCTAAAATGGTATAAATTTAAAATTATGGAATGCATGTCAAAATCATGCGTCATTCGGTGTAATTAATGTTTGTATTCATTTAATATTTCTACTTTTAGTTCTCTTATCTAACGTCTTAAAGACGCTCGTTAGCTTTTGCCTTCTAATATATGCAATCAAGGATAATATTTGTGAGAGATTAAAAATTCATTTGTTGGAGGAAGCAACATAATTTAGTGGTAAATGGTAATGGGTTGAATGGTGCATTGGTGCTCCACACTTTATCATGGTTCAATTCACTTTACGTTGTTTATCGGTAAATTTTCATATTAMAAATGTGTATTTGCCGAGGATGTATATTACCCACAATTCTATTAAGATTTAAGACTAATGAAGTTACACAAAAAATAAAATAAAATAATCGGTGACGGTGTTATTTCAGTTCAGTTCAGCTTAATTCAATTCAATTTAACTAATTTTTATACTCATTTTAGTTCAGTTTACTTCAATTGAATTCATCCGACTTTCCTATTTCAATAAAATTTAATTCAACCTAATTTAGCTCAAACGAACGGGCCTAAAGACATGAGTTATAGCGTTATGCTATGCACCCACGACGTCATTTTGTAGGTACAAGCTTAGCTTCATATGCATTTGAAAGTAAATTATATCAACATCTAAATTTTTAAGACATGACCAAACCTTTATTACAAAATACAAGCAGAAAGCAAACACAAATTTCACTTGAGCATAAAAAACTTAAATTGTTCTACAACATAGGTTTATGACTTTATTCGCAAGAGAAAAGAAACGATCTTACTACTAACTAGTTAAGCTAATCGCGCTTATATTATCTAATCTAATCGCGCTTATATTATCTAATCTAATCGCGCTTATTCAAAGGGATAGCTAGCATATCAGTTGCACGTCCAAAGAATCCTTCAATAGGTCCAATCCTTTGGCAATGCCACTTCCGGAGGAGGTGGTTGATGATTGTGGTTGTCTTCCGCTGTGCTTGTACCAATTTCGATAGGTGGTTGTGTCTCTGGTATCATCATTGTTTTTAAAATCACCAAAAACAAATATTCCAATAAATAAATTTTAAAAAAAACTAATTAAAATAATAAAAGGTAGGATCATATAAATCGAACTAACAAAAGATACGCAATCATATATCATTTATAAATTTAAAATGAAAGGTTTTAATTAAATTCCAGAGTTTACAAAATTATTGATGCATGTATGATTGTATGAAATGAATTCATGGGGCAGTTTTAGATATGTTTGAATTCGGCCCACAAGATTCCCAACAAGAATGTTGCAATAACCAATAATATGATCCACATACATAATTCCTTCCCCTCAAACCACAAATCCACAATTAACCCTAATAAAAAGCTTCAATTAGAGCAACAAAGTTAATTAGTTATTCCTAAATAAAATACGAAATAACTTATTCAATATACGAGGTCTTGACCTAATGATAGCGTTCTATAGTTCACACTTCACACTTAAATAAATAATTTTTCACATTATGCTTGTCTAATTCAAACACTTACAACCTGTTTGGTTTAATATTAGTAAAGGAAGGAAATAGAAAGGAATAGAAAGAAAAAGAAGAGAAAGGAAGGGAAAGGAAGAGAAAATAAACTTATTTTCCCATGTTTGGTTCAAATAGAGAAAGTAAATGGAATTCAGCTTATTTTCTCATGTTTGGTTAGACATTAATAGACATTAATAAAGGAAGAGAAAGAATTAAAATTAAGTTTATTTTCTCTTTCCTCTCAAATTCCTCCAATTTTGGGAGGAAAGGAAGAGAAAGAAATTACAAGCATAAAGAAACTTTCTTGTCAATTTCTTCCGAATTCTTTCTTTCCCTCTTTAATTTTTTTAATCAAATGACGAAAAGTGTTATACTTTCTTTCACTTCCCTTCATTTTCCACCAATTTCTTTCTACCGAACAGACTGTTAACATTAACGACGTTTGAAAGAAGTTTTAAATCGTTGTAGAAATTTCTAATCACCTTATGCAAAACACAACTATACCTCCAAGTATTGCAACCAAGCATACTTACATACATATTGACTCTGCTTTTATCTAGCCACAACATATTTATGGTTATTGTGTTATTAAACTAATTATTTTGGGCTTACAATTTATGTTAATTGTTGAAAACTTTGATCGTGAGAAATTCTAGCATGGTAATAATTGAACTTATTAGCCTCATAAAAATCAACATGAAGAGCTTCCTTACCTGGGTCAGTATTAGCACCAGCAGAACAAGCACCGTCGTGAGGGATGAAGACACCGGTACCCGAGTTGCCGCTACTGCTTTGTTGGGGTCTTGGCAACTCCGGCCTACTAGCCACTCTTGGTTGAGTCGACAAAGCAGCGTTTTGTCGTTGCCTATTGTACACAGACCCTCTTGGTTGAGTCGGCAAAGCAACGTTTTGTTGTTGCCTATAGTACACAGGCCTAGGACTCATTGGCATTCTTCTTCCCACCATTTGTTGAGCAATCTTTTCTTGGTGTAAAATGAAAATTAGAAAGAGAGAAAACCCATAAATCATCAAAGAAAATTGTGTTATACAAAAATGAGGTTTGCATACTCTAGAATTTTTTCATAATAACTCTACGGATAACATATGAAACACTCATACTCCGTCCGCAACATAATATATGCAACAATTGAATATTTAATAATGCTGAGGAAATATTAAGATTGTACGTATGAATATGGTCACTAACATCAGATCAATACATCTATAATAATTCAAAAAATTCTAAAGGTAAATTTGTCTCATATATGTTCTAACTCCGTAGAATACTACAGTAGAAGGCTATCTTCATAACAGCCTAATAGTCTAATACGGTATAATTTTGATTATGAGCTGTGCCTAACTGCCTACTACTGTACGAGTAGTGCAATTCCACTTTATAAGACCAAATAAGTTTCACTTTAAAATTACATGGTACTAAAGCTAGTAGTAGTCTCTTAATTAGCCTTATAAATTAGTCGTCACAACTTTTGATTTCTCTCAATATGAGATTTGGACCACCGCGTCCACAACATTCCCCTGAATTACTCTAAGAGTCTAAGGTAAGACAACACGACTCACACGTGAATTGTTCATGCACTCAATAACAGTTCGAGAGAAAAGTATTAAACCCATACTATACATACATGAGGGTAGAACAAGAAATGTTGAGTCGGAGTGTTTTGACCGGAAAAGCCAGCAGCATGGTTGAGATGAAGCCCCTTAGGAGCTGGAGTTGTTACTGCATTTTGTCCTGACTGCTGCAACCAACAAAATAAATTATTGTCATCTTCTAATTAGTCACGAATTCAGCATTGTCAGCATGAAAAAATTATTATTCTCTTCGTTACATGAAGATCATGTTAGTTATGTTTTTTTTAACTATTTATAAGTGAAGAAAATCTTGTAAATAACTATTAAAATATAAGAATAAGTATAGTCATGCAAGATCTTGATTGATTTGTGGTAATGAGTATATAATTAATATTCAATTGTTACAATTTATAAAAATGCATAACTAAATATATAAACGATATAAAACATTGGGAAGTTTATGAATAGTAACCGATATAATGACATCACGTAACTAACTTAATTATGGGACAGATGGAGTATGTACTTCYTATTTGTATTTACCAACTTAATAAATTTTCAAGACAAAAGCTAACGAGCATCTTCAGAAGAGTTAGATAAAAATCCTCACGTAACTAGAAATGAAAATATTAAATAAATTAAATATTAATTAATCAAAAACATTTTTAGAACAAGTTTATCCCAAAGTCTTAAGACATGGGATGACATCACGCACCTCTTATGTCTCAAGTTTAGACTTAAGATTTTTACCATTTTTCTTCTAAAATCTTAGCCAAATCTCAAGTTGAGTCTTGAAATTCCAAGACTTAACTTAATACTTGGAATATAAGACCCACTCCAATTTAATAATGTTTTTTTCACATAGATAATATAACGAGATAAAAAAAAATAAAGTAAAATATTAAGATATATATATTTGAGCCTTACGAGTCTTATGGGCTAAAGTAATAAAGTTGGACAAATCTTAGACCATGTTTGGTTCACTAAGCTAGAATGGAATGGTATGGAGATTCATACAATGGTGATATGGATTCATATTCTCATACTACTTCAAAAATGTTTGGTTCAATTTTGAAATGGATATTATATCCATTCACATTATTTGGTTTACATTGAAATGGATTTTCGGTATAGATTAGTTAGTCATGATTGTGTTTCTTGAACTTTTAGATTAATCAATTATATTTTAAAAGAAAAAAACCTTAACAAAAAATACATAAACATTACAATAAAATCAAGGGAAATTCTAAATGGTAGTTAATCTACGCGGTGACAAATAAATTTTTCTTATTCTATATCGTGGCCTCGAGATTTTGTAAATTATACACAATAGCCTTGAGGTTTTAATTTTACATATGGTGGCAAATCAAGTACTTAAACCACCTAACCATCTAACCATTTACCACRTCACCAACCCACCTCACCAACAACCACCACCACATTGTGCAACCCCAACAACCCACCGTAGGAAGCCCCACGTCACCACGCAACACCTGTCTCCAACAYCAGCAACCACCACCACCTCTCCTCACCATCGCACTGAGCAACCCCTCATCATCGCCTCCTTTGTTTCGGTCGAGCAACCCACGCACACAGCAGCAAGAACATTCAATTCGTGTTTTCTGGGTTATTAAGAGCTCTATTTAATTTCCCCAATTCACTTTCTTAATTAGGATTTTTTGAAATTTCCCCAATTCAATTTATTAAATTAGGGATTTTCGAATAATTACAGTGAGAAGGGTTGTTGCGATGGCGAAAGGTTGTGTGGTGCGGTTCTGTTGAGGATGGGCTGCGTGGTGCGATCCTGTTGAGGATGGGTTGCGTGGTGGCAGTGGTGTGTGGTGGTTGGGTGAGGGCAGTGTTAAGTACGGTAGGGCTGGTGTGGGTAGTGGCTAAATACGGTGGGGCTGGCTGGGTGAGGAGCGGTGGTTGGGCTGGTTAGGTGAAGTAAGGGAGAYAGGTGGTGGTTGGGTGGTTTGGGAAAGTGGGTTAGGTGGTTAGGAATAGTTTAGATTTGGGTCATGTCACCATATGTAAAATTAAAACCTCGAGGCCACGYTGTGAAATACCCAAAACCTCGAGGCCACGATATAGAATAAGAAAACTTTAGTTGCCACCGCGTAGAAAATATCACGATGCTATCATATAGAATTTCCCTATAAAATAAATTCTCTCATAAGTTGCAAAGCATTTAAATAATAATTTTTTTAAAAAAATCCTTTTTGGGGTCATCCATTTTACAATATTGAACAATCAATAGAGTGATTTCATACATTTTACTTGCTTAAATTTTTTCTCTCTCTATTATAAGCAATTCATTGTTACATAAAAATTGGTTAAATTTATAAGTGAATGAAAATGAAAAGTAAAATAAATCAAATAGGTAAGAGAATGAGAAGGGGTATAGCGAGAAATGGTCTATGCAGCAAACTGCTGCATAGATTGATGCAGCAGAGGGGCATTTTGGTCTTTTTCGGGTGGGTTCTACGTGACAGTTTGCTGTCAGTTTTTTTTTTTGGCAAATCACAAGGATATGCTTAAATGAATCAAGGATATGACAAAACCACGCTAAGATTGGTGAAAATGAACCAATGATATGCTGAAATGAATCTAGGATATGACAAAATCACACTATTGTTTTTGCAAATCACAAGGATACGCTTAAATGAATCAAGGATATGATAAACTCACACTAAGA
Organism: Bassia scoparia; assembly: GCA_008642245.1. NCBI lineage: Eukaryota > Viridiplantae > Streptophyta > Magnoliopsida > Caryophyllales > Amaranthaceae > Bassia > Bassia scoparia. The sequence goes on along the minus strand of SNQN01005232.1, from coordinate 34,466 downwards.
TATGTGAAAGTGAACCAAGGATATGTTAAAATGAATCGAGAATATGACAAAATCACACTATGATTTGTTTTTAAAAAATTAAAAAAATAAATTTGAACAGTGCCCATGCAGCASTCTGCTGCACCTATCATGGCTCGGGGTATAGCTGTCATTTTACTTGCTTTGATTTCTTTAATATGGTTTAAATCCCTAGTTAGACATCTAACTAGGAGATTTTTAACCTTTTTCTTTGATAAATTACATTTTCTCTCTCCTGATTTCAAACTATGGATGTTTGATAATTAGAGTTTTAGGGGTAAAGGAGAGTTTGGTGCTACAATTAGAGTTTTTGAATAGTCAAAACTCTAATGGGGATGTTTGGTCGGAAAAGATTTAAGAGAGAGTTTTGGGATGAAAACTCCGTCCAAAAATCAAAAAGCTTTTTCTTTAGAGGTTTTGGAGACAAAAAACAATTGACTTTTTTGCCCATAATTATGATCCTAGCACCGTACCATATTAAACATGTACATAAATGTCATTTTACTCAAATAAAAAGGAATCAGATTTTAGTAATCAGCTAAGTTTACCAAACACATTTTTGTGAAAAGATAGTCGAATCTGCAGTCAAATCTTCTAAACAAAAATGTAAAACTCTATACTCTAACTCGACTCTCTAATAGCTAATTAAACTTTAAAAATGGAAAATGGATAGAAAATTAGGGGGGTGGGGGAGTATGAGATTTCAAGGGTATGGAATGAAAATGGAAACCTATGGATATGACATTCTATCCTTAAAAAGTTCAACCAAACATTGGAAAGGATTTGATACCATTCCATATCATAAGAAAATGTTCAACTAAACACCCTTTAAGGAGTCTTAACAATAATTGATGATATCATGTTTAGTGCGAATCACCAAAAACGATGTGATCATTTTTAATTGGACAAATCTTACGACTATACTTYCTTTTAGTGGAGTTTCATAGATAATAAAAGATAAGTGTCATTTTATTCAATTCTTACCATGTATTAGTATAATGTTCATTCATCTACATAAATAATCGGACAACTGAAAGTCTTAATCATGGCGTCTAATTTCTTTGTTTGAGATATAATCACAAATAATGTTTACAATYAAAGCATACGCATCTTTTAATATAAAATTCTATAAATTATCACACTCGTCAATCCTATGTGCCCCAGTCTGCACCCTACGACCCACATACCTATTAACACAGGCCGTGTTTAACCAACGCACCCTACACACACGTGTATTTAGTCATGTACTATTGCAAGTGGCATTAGTGTTAGCAACAATTGTTTTCATTAATTGTATTGTTCACATATATTTATATGAATTATTCAATGCTATTGTTTTTTAAAAATTAAATGCTAATTTCATTTAGGAAAATTTTCATCATACGAAGTATTTTTATATTTTTAATTTAACATCTTCTCGAAAAATGTATCACGCAATATTGATCCTAAAATTTTACACAGAAAATTATAAATAGTCACAAAAAATGAAATTGATGATGGAGAAGTATTTATATTGATGAATGCGCGCATGTCCAGCCAAAACGATAGTTATGATTAAATTATGAATAAATGTCTTTTAAATAGTTTTGCATATTTCTTGTGCTTTTTTCAAGCGTAATATACATGTGAGTATGTGACTAAATTAGCAATGTAAAGTAATAGAACGTACACAATTTTAATTTATCAATCACGAGTACATAATCGAGAGAGATGCTAAGCACATGAGGTCAAAACACGTTCATATTAATGCTCTCTTTATTGGTCTCACTTTAATTTGTATGAAAATACTCATTGAAGAGTATTTTTGGTGTTAAGATAGTCCGAGAGAATTGATCTCCGTGATGTTATTGGAACCGTAAGGAAAACTCTTAACACTTAAATTATTCTCTCCTCTATTGACTTATTGCTACTAAGTTCATTGATCAAAATTTAAGGAAAAAATATATTTAAAATGAAATAAGTTACAAATACTTAAAGCACAATTCACGCACTAACTCAATGTATTAATATATGTATTTTTTTTCATTTTTAGCTTCTTATATGGAGCTCAAAAATTTACATAGTTTTTTCTTCATTTTCTGGAAGCAAATTTTTTTTTTTTGTTGGAAAAGTTGGATGATTATATATTATTTATAAATGACATTTATGTACATGTACTTAATTAGATGGTAACGAATCTGATTTTCTTTGTTATTGTGGGGTTACTTACACTTGTGCATTAATTTTAGGCTCCCAATTATTTTTTTTTTTCAAGAGAACTAGGAAATTGTGTGTTATGAGAGATGCACTTGAAGATCAAATGAGATTCCCAATTCATTACAGTCAAACCATTGTTTTTTGAGTTTTTGACATATTTCTACTAAAATTTTTGTGTATAATCTTTTACAAGTAAATTTACTTTGACACAATCACCAGGACTACAATTGTTGGTACTGACCCAAAAAAAGATATGAAACATTGAAAAGCTACTACCCTACGTAACTTCGTTTACCATTTTATTTGTTGTCCGTGTTAGAAAATCTTGACAATATTCATAGTTTGAAAAAAAAATCACGCAGAAAACAATTATTCTCCATAATTTTACTAATATAAGCAACTAAAGATATTTGAGTGGTCATAAAAAAAATTTAACAGATATATAAAATCTGAACATAACAACATAAAGAAGAGGAAGTACAAAATTATACCTAAACTTCATACACATATAAACAAAAATAAATAAAAGGCAAAGAGTAATTGAACACAGTCCAGAAGAAGAGGAAGATACCTGAGAATTCAAAGAGACTTTGGACGACTGCCATTAATTTGACGTTGATGTTCTTCAGAAGAAGCTTAATTCTCATCAGTCATATAATTGCAAATTTTCATTTTTTTTGGCATTCTTTGTTTAATTAAAGAAAAATGTGACTGTAAAAGAATTAAAGTTGGTGACTTTGTAATTTTTTTTTCTTCTTCTTGTGAGTTGTGAGAGGAGAGATTAAAGAGTGAGCCTCCTTAAATATTTTTGATTTTACTTACGTGGTAGAGAGGAGGAGGTAGTATTCTTTAATAGAGCTTTTGGAATAGTTGGGTAATTTCGTCTTTTACTTTTTTTTCAAATTTGTCTAAAAGTTAACAAAAAAAAATTTAACACAGAGCAAGTAAATGGATACCAAGTGTTCCACCAGTATGTGGGGCAGCTGCAAAAGGGTTCCACCAGTATGTGGGGCAGCTGCAAAAGGACATACGAAGAGTACTTGCTTTAAAAATTGTAATAGGGCTTTTTGTTAATTACCCGTATGTGGCGGGACCTTATTTTAGCTTACTTAGTTACTTACTTACCATTGTTCGAGGGAAAGTATTGCTTGATAGTTGCGATTCATAAATCGCAACTTGTAGAAATTTTCATAACATTGTCATAATTGCTAATAACATTGTCAAAACGGTTGTTGTCTACAGTATCATTGTCAACAACTTTTCTTGTATTTCTCAACATTTACGTTCACTTGAGAGTTGGGACCACCTTATGATTTTCTCAACAGCTATATATGTGCTAAGGACACTTGTTGTGTGATGATAGGTTGGAGCTTGAATTTTTTATTTTTTATTTTGCAATTAAAAATGTGTGAAATTACAAAAAATAGCCTAGCTATTTATAAATAGCAGCTATTGAATAATTACTTCCCATTATTCGAGGGTACGGAAATAAAATGGGAATCTTCTCACATGTCCTTACACACTTAGCAACCAATGTTGATGCGCCATGTAGCACACGCATCACCATCAACTTTTTCAATGTTTACTCTTTGTAAATAATTTCCTACGTTGATATATACTTTATTTTATTAATTTTTTAATTTAATTTTGTGCAAAAGAGGGATTAGCGGCCTTGAAACAAGACACAGAAAATAAAACATCTAAACGTGGTGTCAAAGCATCACACCAACTAGCTAAATTATCTCTAATAAAAGAAGCAGTTTAGGAAGATCGACAATTTAATTGACAAATACCTATATTAGCTAACTAATCTGTTGCTTTATTTCCTACCGAAAACAGTGAAAAATCGCACTTGCTACATACGTCCCGAATTTGTTAATAGTTCGCAGTGATCATGTGGTGTTCGCACGCAAAGCTAGGTGCTTAAGCAATGATTGATTTTTTTTTTCTTCTTGTGAGGGAAGACTAGAAGAGTGAGCTTTAAATATTTTGATTTATAGTGGTACAAGAGTATTTGTAATGGGACTTTATTTAATTAACCAAACTTTGTGGGATCCTATTTTAGCTTACTTAGTTACTTACCATTGGTTGAAGGTAAATTAAACGAGGATCTTCTCAATGTCTTTATACATTGAGCAACCAGTGTTGACACGCCATGTAATGTCATCATCAACTTTTTASAAAYACGATCTAATTGAAAAACATCTGTATTAGCAAACTTATTTGCCACCTTATTTCCTTTCGAAAACAATGAATGAGTCGCATTTGCTACGTTTCCAAATTTGTTAATTGTTTGTAGTGATTAATGATGTGAAAACACTCTTCCCTAATTAGTCATTGTTCTTGAGCACTTAAATACGCACTTTGTTGTCCTTTTGTACCTCTAACTTGTCGGTAACACCCAAATGGAGATTGAATAGAAGCCCACTAGTAGATATTATCTGTTCTAGGACCCTAGCCTACATTAATTTTCTTTGGTGCGTGCGGGCTCTTATTTAATTTCTTAGTGGGATGTTACAATTGGTATCAGAYCGAGAGCTTATTCTGATGTTTTATTCTGTTGTGCCTTCGAGGATGAAGATACAAATTTACATATATTACATCGAGAATAGAAACTCACTGGTAGATATTATCTTCTCTAGACCCTAGCCTACATGAATTTTCTTTGGTGCGTGCGGACTTCTATTTTCTAGTGAGGGTGTTACAATTGGTATCAGAGCGAGAGCTCATTCACAGCAAGAAAACCAGCGATTACCGACCGTCTAAAACAAACCTAAAACGATCGATAAAAACACGGAAACGGTCGAAAATAGCTTTACCGACAGTTTAGGGTCGGTAACGAACGGTCGGCAATCGTATGGTCGGTAATTTAGGGTTTACTGACCGTTTAACGGTCGGTAATTTTTTACCGACCGCAAAAATATTGGCGGAGTCAAAGTCAAACTCAGGATTACCGACCGTAAAAGTCAACAACCTCAATGTATTGACTTTTACCGACCGTCAGGCGGTCGGTAATCATGAACAACAATGTTGTTTTTTTAAAAAAAATGCTCATAAACGTCTTTTCCATTATTATTATTATTATCCCTCAAAAAATAAACTTCTAATATTATAAAAACTAAGAAAAATTCTTTATTGAACTCCATATCTTCATAAACTTTCAATCTTCCAATATTTGATACAAAGAATAAATTGAAAATAAATATTATTACAACGAAATAAAATCTAGATCTAGAATTTTCAAAATTACTCTACAAACCTAAACTAATAATCATATAACACTTGTTCTTCAAACATTAAAAAAAATTATTATACTTTTACAACTTGAATCTTTAACTAACTTCAATCTTTCAGTCCCAACTTCCAATGAACCAACATCTGCAAAAAAAAATCAACAAAAATTCAGAAAATCAAAAAATTAAAAAAAAACAGAATTTAAAAGAAATTAAACATTCAAGCTATTTCGCATATATATTCAGAAATTAAAAGAAATTCAGAAATCAACAAAAACATAAACATTCAAAAGGTAAAAAAATTCAACCTATTTTGCATGAACATTCAGAAAGTAAAAAAAAAAAATCAACCTATTTTGCATGAACATTCAGAATCAAAACATAAACATTTAAAAAAAATACGAAGTAAAACAAAAAAATTCTGGACAATAAAAAAATTCTAGAAATCAAAATTCTGGAACAAGTAATAATTAGAAAACGAAAACAAAAAAAAATCTGGAAAAATCAACAAACAGAAAAAGAAAACCAAAGTAATTTCTCCAAATTAAAACAATAAATCAAAAAAAAATAAAAACGAAAATTAAAAAAAATTAAATATTCTGAATCCAAGATCAAACCCCAAAAACCGTAGATCCAACATAAAATACCCAAAAACGAAAACAAACCAATAAATGAGTTGAATAAAACCCATGAAAAAAAAGAAACCCTAATCTTGAAATAAAACAATGTCGAATTTTAAAAATTAAATAAGGAGAGAGAGTGATGAGTGGTCGCTTCACGATGGTGGTCACGGATTGTTCTAGAGGGATGGTGGCGAGGCGGTTGGCGTCTTGTCAAGGGGTGTCGAGGGAGCCTTTGGCGAGGCGGTTGTCGAGGAGGCTTTGCGAAGGCGTTTGTCAGGGAGGCTTTGGCGAGGGCAGCTGTCGAGGGAGGTGCTGGCGAGGGCGGCTTGCAGTTGAGTTTTGAGTAGAGGAGGCAGAATTGAGGAGAGAAGAGAGGAGAGACGTGAGTTGAGAGTGAATGGGAGAGGAGAGTGGATGATAAATAAGGGTGAAAAATGAAGGGGTGAGTGAGGAGTGGGTATTTTAATTGCTCCTTTTAACGAAAAAAAAGAGTGAGTGGGTTACAGGTTGGATGATTTTAAAATGGGAAACAAAGTTACGACGCAACGCGGTCGGTGATGTCAAGTAGAACGGTGGTAAATTTTTAGTAAAACCAAAAAAAAAATCGGCCAATTCATCGATCGTACAACAGTCGGTAAATTTAAAAACGGACAATAATTTCCATCCATTTTACAACAAGAGTCGGTAAATTGGTCCTATCAATACGGTCGGAATATGGAATTTTTCGACCGTTTTTTCTGATGGCGGTAAAATCCGTCGTTAATAAGGCGGATTCTTGTTGTGATTCTAATGTTTGTTGTGCCTTCGAGGATGCAGAGTCCCTTCACTCATATTTAACTTACAAATTTACATGTTTTAATCACTAAATTAATAAAGTTGAGAAACAATGTGCATATTATAAACCATATGAAAATTAACTTACAATTTATTACTTCCTTCAGTAATAGTTGCTTACATTTTCTTTTCACAGTTTTCAAGACATAACTCAAATTAAAATAATTGAGTTGTGATTAAAAAATATTTTTGAAATACATATTGACACGAATCAATAAGATAATCTGTATATTTTATAAAGCAAGTCAAAGTTTACAAATAATTAATGTCATTAGTGCAAATGTATGTAGCAAGAAAAAAAAGATAAGAGAGAGGTATATATCCATACAATACTTAAATTATATAAACACTCAACATACACCAAAAAAATTATACTTTACACATTTACTTTTCTACTTTTGTAAATTACCACCTTGATATTTTTTAAAAAATTACCACCTTTATTCTTCAATTCTTCCTAAATTCCCACCGCTTAATGTTTTTGTTAGATGAATTCGTTATGTACTGTGGGGGACAAAACTTATTTAATAATCATGCCAATTATGTAAACTTGATTGAATTATTTTGATCTCTTTCACTTAAGAAAAAACCAAAGCATTAAGCATAATTTGAGTTTCAAAGATAATTAGGGTTTATTATGCTCGAGTTACATTTTCTATATCTAAAATCTACACAATTCGCACCCAATTAACTGTATTCGTGAAAGAACAAAGCAAGAGAAGAAAACCCGAATTTTCTACCATCTCAACTTAACATGGCGACACGCGCGAGGCTACAGGAATTGGGGAGATCAGAAATTGCAAAATAACCCCAACGGTTATATTTTGTAATTGAATTTCTGGTATTATAATCACCAACGGTCAATTTTTCCTCCTATAAAATAACACCCATTTTGCTATAGTTTAAGACACTTTGAAAAATCACAAAATTAATCATCTTCTTTTTTCCCTCTTATTGCCTACAACAAAAATCCTCCAATTTCAAGGTAAGTCACTTAACTTAAGTAGTTTATTTATTTTTCTGAATTATAATATTTCCGTAGTAATCTTGTTCACCGGATATGTATTTTATTTTTATTTTAGTCGTATTTGTATGCTTAGGAAATTTATGCTTCCATTAATGTTGGTATGTGGTCTTCTTGTATTTTTTGTTGTTATTAATAAAAATCATTAATTTATTCATGAAAGAGTGAGGATATTTAATAATTTAAGACGATTTTTTATTTTATTAATTAATCATGATTCATTAATTACAAAATATTATTAACTTAATTATGTTTAATATAAAAATAGGAGTGAGAAAAAAAAATAAAAGATGATGTGTAAATATGGTGGGAAAAGGTAGGAGAGAGAGTAGTGAGGAATTTTTTTTTATCATTGTTGTGGATGAAAAAGTAAAGTTGAGAAAAAATTGGGTGGGAAGAGAGAGAAAGTAGGAGAGATAGTAGTGAGGAAATTTTTTCCCCTCATTATTGTGAGTGCTCTTAGCCGATTCTATAGCCTACATTCCTACACCTAGGATAATATAATAAAGGGATTTTTCCTCATGTACCCCTGAGGTTTGGCTTAACTATTCATGTACCCCTGAGTTTTTTTTATTCCTCAGGTACCCCCGAATTTTGAAAAAATAGATGAAATACCCTTACTAAGACGAAAACACTAACATCGTTAGTCTATTTCTCTAATCAACCCCTGATTCATCCACTTAACCCTATTCATTCTCTCTCCTCCATTTTCGTACCTTCATCTCTTCTCTCTCTCCCCCTTCTTCCCTTACTCCAACAACCAAATCAAAGCATTCAACGCGCAAAACCCCAATTTAGCTCTTATTAGCTCTAAACCCCAATTTACCAAATTCATCATCAAAGCATTCACGAGCAAAATTACCAACGGAGAACAATACATTGAAGTATAAATGGGACACTTATCTTATCGAGGAAAMCGTATTTGTTTCGGCGAACAATAATTGCTTTTAATCTGTTTTTTCTTTTTTAAGTCTGAGAATGAAGCGAAATTACGATAATGCCRTGAGATATACTGATCATTGCCATAACCCATAAGTATGAGTCCTCAATCTTGTCACATATGACAAACCCCATTTTTKGGGGTATTTTGTAGTCTTGCATAACCCTACATTGTATTGCACRACTACAATTGGGAGTTGCAAGCAAGCATAGACTCAACTCAAGTAATCAACCGTGGAAATTGTTAGTAGCATTCACACTCAAGTTCATTAGAATAGTTTAACAATGACTTTGAATTGGGATTCTTCTGAGTGTAAAAAACAATTGAACTTTAAGTCTATTATGGCTTTTTCTAGGAATWATTTTTTCAAGTTTGGATTTTTAAAGTATAAAGTACAAAATACTAGATTTTTTTACTGACACAATAATAAAATCACAAACATGACAATTAATTAAATCAATAAAACTCAATAATAATCATAAACCAAAAACTACAATTTTATTCATAGTTAATTTATTATGGGTAACAACTAACAAGTACATCCATAATAAAAATAAAAAGGCAATCCTCCATAACACATCACAAAAAGGAGGGCACTTTCTTCATTTTTTTTTCAAATTAAACAAAAAATAGTAGCAAAAAAAAACAAACTTCTTTGCTACACCATCATACACATTTCATCCAATCCTACTTATCACACATAATAATCATCTCTCATTCTAATGTGGGATCTCAATCACCATCACATAAGGATTGAAAAAACCCTAATTCTTCCTTAACCTAATTCATAAAGTTTGCATTTTTTTCCCCTTAATTTTCATTGAAAAGAAAAAAAAAAACACCCAAAATATTCACAATTTCATCTCCCCTGTTTCTCCTCTGTTTTTCAGCAAAATTATACACAAAACCCCTTAATTCTTAATTCTTCATCTCTTACTCAGCAAAGTCAACCCAATTGATCACTTCTTCTTCTTCGGCGGCCCAATGGGGCCCGCAGGAGACCGGTAAACCTGAGTTACGGCGTCGTTTTTACACCAATGAAACGCCGCCGTTTCGCCCATCACAGCATTCTGATAACAAACATCGCAGAACCCGCCCACGACCCGGCCCACGCCGTAGTCAATGCTGCTCCCACCACCGGAGGACGACGCACCGTCATCGCTGAAATTACAATTATACCCCCCTCCGAACCCAGAATTACCATAAAAGGAACTGCTCAAATCATCGTAAACATTGGAGTTCAAATTAAGACTCATCAAATACCTCTCGCATTGCTGCTGCTGCTGGCTCTTCATCTGCATCATCCTCAAATACTCCAACTCGTTGCAGTCCCTTCGCAGCAGCATGAAGTTGCTGTTGATGTTGCCGTTGTTGAGGATGTGATTGCTGAGTTTAGGCTTTCGTCTTCTGGTGCGGCGAGACCGCTTCTGGACTACCCAGAAGAAGGCGGAGTCGGATTCGGACATGACCGACCCGAAATCGAACTTGCTGGTAACCGGGTAACGTTGACGATGATGATGAATATGGTGGAAATTACCGTGATTGTTGTTGAGTTTTTGGCGTTCGAAATAGATGGTGATTTGGTGAGGGGATCTTTGGAGTTTCTGGGATAGAATTGATTGGAATGATTTGAAGGTGAGTGATGGGGTGATTGGGACTGTGCCCATATCGAGTTCTCTCTCTCCGTCGAAMAATTTGACAGAGAAAAGKGAGGGAYGAGACGACGCCATTGATGGTGTWAGAAGACTGTTCTTCTCCATCATCTTCTTCTTCAAATRAGAATCYAATCAAAAGTGTTTGGGATTTTTGGGGGTTTTGGGAGGAGAGAGAAAAAGAAGGGAGAGATGAAGAAGAAAGGTAGAAATGGTGAGAATGAGGTGTTTTTATAATGGCGGTAAACCTTTGCCTTGGTCTCCAAGTTCTTTGTTTTATTTCTGTTTTATTTTCCTTTTATCTTTTAACAAAACAAATACCAAGTACTCGTACCTAGTAATCTATCTTGTAAAAAAAAAATAAAAAAAATAAAAAAAAATTAACAGTAATTCCCTAATTTCTATTTATAAAAAATACAGAGTGCGATGTATATTTTGTACAAAATGAAGATTTTATTTTTTGACAAAAATGATTATTTATTTTTATGTTTTATTAGGTCTCAATGGTCTGATTTTATTCGGTCTTTTTATGGTGCATATCATAAATGATGCATTAGATGACTTCACCAATTTAATTTTTAGGAGGAAGTAATCATTATACGAAGTATTTCTTTTACTCATATGTCCTCCAACATATAAAAAAAATACTTTGTATTATATACATAGTATTAAAAATAGATTAATTATACTTTCTCCGTATCATTTTAATTGCAACAAATCAAATTTCACGCATTTTGAGATTGAAATTTAACAATGTAAACAAGCAAATTATTCAAAATAATTTTAACAAAATGAATTATAACTTAATTGTGTTAAAATTATTTTGATTAATTTGCTCGTTTATATTGTTAAATTTCAACCTCGAAATGRGTGAWATTTGGTTTGTTACAATTAAAAAAATACGGAGGAAGTATATGAAAATACATATCAATAGTACGCTTTAGTTTAATTTGTGGTAAATGGTCTAATAAACCATTTTGATAGCAATAGAGTATGATATGGTTTAATTTCGTAATACGAAGTATAAATAATTATTGTATGTATAATTTTATTCTTTTACCATATTTGGATCACTATTAATTAACTTCGTAACTTATTTGATTTCAAATTTGTATTCATGTCCCCGTAAAATAAATAAATAAATTATATTCATGTTATATGGAGTATTTTTTTATTAAGATTTATATTTAAATTTTAATGAATGTAGTTTTACATGATAATTAGAATTATAATTGAAATTTAAAATATTAGTTCATAATCACATACGGAGTACTCCATCCGTTCCGATTTGTTTTTTACGTTTGTAGAATTGCATGTCAATTAAGGGAAATTAGTATCTGAATAAATTATGTTAGCATTACTTGAAAGTCGTATTGTTCTTTTAATTTGTTTGAGATGTGTGCAATAAAATTAAAGTAAATTTTTTATATTTAAAAATGAAGGAATGAGATAAGTTTGAGTGGAAAATCAAGAATGATGAGCAAATAAGTAAGGGGTAATATTAATTATTTTAGAGGTAAAAATAACATTAATGGGTAAAAAAGTAAAGTATGAAAAAAAAGTGTAAGAAATAAAAGAGAACACAAAAAAAAAACGTGTAAAAAAGATAAACTGAAACGGATGGAGTATAATTTTATTTTTTTGACGAGACAGAGGGAGTATAAGTTAGGCAGTGCTATAATGTCCACATTAATTGTGGATCAAAGAAAAGTACGGAGTATACAATTTGGTTTTTGTGAAAAGTTTAAAAATATGCATTTTACTGGAATCAAAAGTCCACGTTTCGTGTGAACTTTCCATATTGCCCTTCAGATTCTCCACCTTTGTAACCACCAACGTATGGACGCCTTGCATAGGCGTCCATGCCATTCAAAGTCTACATGTTTTTTACGTGGTGTTGGGTGGTGGTAGGGTGGTGTTAGGTGGTGGTTTTTGATGGTAGGGTGTCTTGGGTGGTGGTTGTTGGTGTTGGGTGAGGTA
>SNQN01005232.1:2906-14209 GCA_008642245.1 Bassia scoparia | reverse complement strand
TAGGAGTCCGCAACAACGAGTTTGTTGCGTTTTTTTCGTTACGGAGGAAGTATATGTGTGCATTTTCTCAGCAATCATCAATACTATAACAGGTATCTAAAAAATCTTTCCTCCTCTTACGATACAACACATGTAACTTCATAACATTGTAATCACTCACCACAATTTTTTTTTCAAGTAAAATAAAACAAAATTATTTTAATCGAAGGATCAATGATATGAGTACTATATATAAGTTAATCACAATTATCTGTAAGAATTGTATGGATTTGGATTCAATGGAGTTAGAAAAAATTTTATCGGGTAGATTTTGTGCACTATCAACCATTGATTAAAAAAATCAAAGATTCATAAGTTACTTTCCTAAAATCTATACTATTTTTTCTCATTAAAATTTATCTCCTTGGTTTTTTTATTCTAATCAATACAAACCTTTAATTTAAAATTGTATGATTGAGATTCAACTCTACATGGTCGAGTTATTTAAAAACTCTACCGGATCCAAATTCAAATTATATGTAACGCGCTGTATATAACAAACCACCTAGGGATAGTGAGGCCTAATCATATAAACTACGTATTAGTTTTAAATCCTTGCAGAGTAAGATTTTCTGGAATTATTATAACTTGACTAATATGACCTAAACTCAATAAATAGAAAGTCGGACCAAATCCTAAATTTGGTAGCATTGATTAATATTGAGACTGGTCAACATTGACTTGAACAAAGACTGCTGAACATGACAAACATTATCATATGAAATCAAACCAATCGAAATTGCGTAGAAACGTACTTCTTAATTATAGTATTTGATTGATTTTATCTTAATTATTTTGTGAGCTTACATCTAGTATTAAATTAAGAGTTGCTATTATTCTTCCTYGAAAAGATTTGGTCATTCCAAGTAACCTTCTTATCCTTTAAACAATAATTAAAAACAAACTAGCATTAAAAATAGTTATGTTAATGGTTGAACTTGTCTTGTCATTGACATATTCTCTCATTTGATTATTGAAGTGGAAACACACACAAAGTATATTGTGTTGTTTTGAACAATTTTTAAAAGCATAGCTTTGAAGTTACTTGTGAACATGTGATACAAGAACTAGGAAGTGGCATTGACACTTCTATCACATTTCTGTTGAAGATACTCACTTCTTGACCAATGTTGGGCCTACTATATTATGGACCGAATATAATAGTTATAAACTTATAATCATTTGATGGGAGCATACCCATCAATGTATAAAAGACCAATTGATTGTTGATGTAGTAATGATTGAAACTACACTTGATAGGGAGAATTTAGGCTCGACCCTCCCACAACAACAACGGAGAACTGATCCTCGAATTCGAAATAGCCCAAAAAGGTGAATTTGGTGGTACACCAAAAAAAAAATGTATANTGGGCCTACTATATTATGGACCGAAAATAATAGTTATAAACTTATAATCATTTGATGAGAGCATACCCATCAATGTATAAAAGATCAATTGATTGTTGATGTAGTAATGATTGAAACTACACTTGATAGGGAGAATTTAGGCTCGACCCTCCCACAACAACAACGGGGAACTGATCCTCGAATTCGAAATAGCCCAAAAAAGTGAATTTGGTGGTACACCAAAAAAAATGTATATATATAAAAAAACTTAGTGAGAAACAAAATAAATTATGAGGTTACGTCAATGAAATAAGGGTGACAAAAATTGTCATTGGGTGAAGGGATCCCCCCTTTCGTCTTCGGATGAAGAGTTGGGCAAAGACGTCTTAGGAGTGAGCCCACAGTGATATGGTGTTTTTTAAATATTTTTTTCGCTGCAAATTGACCAAAACGATGTGTTATATGGTCTTAAACAAGCCAAAATGTCATCGCTTTGGTGTATTATTAGTTGACAAAAAAAATTAAAGCACGTGACATCTCAACAGGATGATGTGGCGCCACACGTCTTTTGCTGGGTAATTACATCCATTTAATTAGTTTCGTTTTTTGTCCATTTTATACTTGTAAAAGAAATTAAAAAAATATATCAAAATTTCTAACTTTTCGAGATCTATAAATAAACACCCATATTGCTATATTTTTCTTCACAATTTCATTTCTCCCTCTCAACACCTTAGTTTTATTCTAAAAAAAATTAATTTCTTAACTAGAACATTTAAATTGGCATGACATGACTAATGATGATTGAGACTACACTTGATAGAGAGAACCTGAGTTCGACCCCCCTCCCCCCCCAACAACAATAATGGGGAGGTGACTGAAACCTAACCACCCAGAACTGATCCTCAAATCCGGATTAGCCCAAAAGYGTGACTATTCCAACGGTTTTGTACCCAAATACTAAGTATACTACCTCTTACCAGTCTCATTTTTTATATAACGGAATAAAAAGTCTCCCGTATGAACTCATTTGACCCCCAAATAATCTTCCTTAGAGCCATGCATCATATTATCATATGAACCCATGGTAAAAATTTCGGCAATTTTTCCGAAAATAGTTCGAAAACCCCAATTTCAGTGATGTATAATCCACGTTATTCGGCTAAAAAATGACATCTCGGCGACCCGGCTCGAAATTGTCCGGAATTTCTGTCACACATTCGCGGTCATCAGAAATGACTATTCCAACAGTTTTGTACCCAAATACTAAGCATACTGCACCAACGAGTGTTTCGATATTTTCTTGTTTTTTCTCTAACGGACCCAAAAGTCCCCCGTATGGACTCATTTGGRCCATAAATCTTCCTTGGACRCATCATATTATCATATGAACCCATGATAAAAATTTCYYCAATTTTTTCGAAAATTGTCCGYAGACCTCATTTCAGTGATGTATAATCTTGATTATTACAATAGCTTTCTCATTCGATTCTTTGGTTGTTTTTGCATTAAAAATATGGATAAARGCTACATATAAATAAAAATAATAATATTARTATCTAACAAATTTTCATACTTTTACTAGTGCAACTTAGAAGTATCACAAGTTCACAACTCATGACAAGAGTCTATATATTAATAGATGTTTCAAGATTTTAGCAGTTTCTAGTGAGAAGCAAGATCAATCTAGGAGCCTCTTTATAATTACAGAAAAGCATAAACTAATTTAATTAATTAAGGCATCATCATATTCTAAGACAAAAAGGACACTTAACAATGTTACGTGGCTAATATGTAATTAGTTTATAAATATAAATAAACGATCTACTTATGCAATGCAACCTACTAATTCTGGACTTTGCTGAAATAAGAGAATTAAATTTAAATTAGAGAAAGCTAAGATGTTTCGAGCAACATTTATCCCACCAAACCAGAAAATGGAGTATTTCAGGCTAATGACTGGTCATGTTATTCCATCTGTTGGTTTGGGTACTTGGAGATCTGGCTCTCAAGCTCGTTACTCTGTTGAAACTGCCATTGTTGAGGTACTTWTCGTTACTCGCTCGTACATGTGTATATATACTTTCTTCGTTTTTTATTTCATGGATCGGAGTAACAAGTACTTGTATTTTATGCTACTCTGATACGGGTATGTATCGAATTACAGTGTCTAACTTAGCTGAATTATGACAATTTTTCATGATTTTAGCCTGTCTATACCCTTGTCAGAGTCTATGCCAAAGATTAGACATGAGTATTTAAGCTAAAATAATGAAGAATCCGGGTTAAACCTAACAAATATTTGTTACAACAATTGACACGTATTCCAAAGTTTATAACATTTTAAAAGTATTACTCGATACTTTAAATAAAAGTTGGTATTTAATCATTTATTTTAGATGAAATCAATTATTTTTTGTGATTTTTTTGTGTGTGTGTGTGTGAAGGCTGGTTACAGGCATATTGACACTGCATGGGAATATGGCATTGAAAAAGAGGTAATTTTTAATTTCTTTCACATACTATTCTGTTCAATTTTTATTTATTTATTTATTGTTAATTTTACTTTGTGAAATCTGTTTTAATTGCTCTTTTACCACAAAATTCATTTTTACTTCAGGTTGGTGATGGCATCAAAGCTGCAATTCATTCTGGAGTTGAAAGGAAGGACCTTTTTATTACCTCAAAACTATGGTATATAATTTCACTTGTTTAATGAAACGTTACAATTTTTAATTAATTAAATCACTCATTTTTCACATATATTAATCTGCTAAATTTAATRGAATATGCAGGTGCACTGATTTGACCCCAGAAAGAGTTAGACCTGCACTAGAAAACACTCTCAAACAACTTCAACTTGATTACCTTGATCTTTACCTTGTAATTATCTATCACGCAAATTTTATGGTACAACCGATTGTATGGTACAACCACACTTAATTTTTCATAATGACTTACCGGTCTTGGCTGGAGATACAATATGAAAAATTAAAGAGGTTATACCATACGAAATGTGGTACTCCGTACCATGTACATCCTTTATTCATCATATCATTAGTCTTTTAGGCTCTATGTTCATGTTTCATTCATACTCTCGTGTTATAAAGTTAAGGGGCTAATAATCTCATTAATCTGCTACATTTCGCTATGATGGTAGATCCATTGGCCATTCTACCTAAAGGAAGGAGCAAGTAGGCCACCGAAAGCAGGGGACGTGCTAGAGTTTGACACGAAAGGCGTGTGGAGGGAGATGGAGAGGCTTGTCGCGGATGGCCTTGTTAGGGACATTGGCATTTCCAACTTCACCGTCACTAAGCTTACTAAGCTATTGAGCTTTGCTCAAATTAAACCTTCAGTTTGTCAGGTGCGRACTACAAAATTGTGATTTTTTTTTATTTGTTACGGTTTGGAAAATGGCACAAGGTRGATCTTACAACATTATAGGGGTCCGTAAAACAACTGAATTGAACCGAATTGAAATATTTAACTTTGGATTAACATCTAAATGTTTAGTGCAATATAGAAAATGTTTTGTTTTCCTTTGTTATATACTTATACATGATCAGTATTGATGACCTTCGTTACAAATTGAATTTTCAGATTGAGATGCACCCAGGATGGAGGAACGAGAAAATGCTCAATGCTTGTTGGGAGCATGGCATTCATGTCACTGTAAGATTTCACATTTAATATCGTGTGTACGACTACGTACTAAGCAACCATGTTGGTTACGTTGGAGCATTTAAAAATATGACATCTATCACACGTGCACGTAAGGTTTCAAGTTCAATTTAACCTATCATGAAAGTTAATAAATTGGTTTGTTTGTGGATTTTGATAAACAAAATTTCAAATTAACAAGGTAACGATACACGTATCATCAATTAGAATACTTAGGGCCTGTTTACACATTAACTGAACTGAACTGAATGGAGCTGAACTGAATTGAATATTTTATGAGAGAGAGAAATTGGGTTAAGAACTGAACTGAACTGAACTGAACTGAATGGAGTTGAATTGAACTGAAAATAAGCTAATGTAAACAGACCCTTAATTGTGTCAACAATTTCAATCCAATGGGTGTGATTATTCATGACAATGTATGTTGATCAATTTTGGCAGGCATACTCGCCGTTGGGTTCGGGTTCAGGGGGAAAGAGAGACCTGTTGAATGATCCAGTGGTGGCAAAAGTGGCAAAGAGGCTAAAGAAGACACCGGCTCAAATACTTATAAGATGGGCGTTACAAAGAGGAACTAGTGTTGTACCAAAGTCGAGTAACCCCGAAAGAATCATGGAAAACATACAAGTTTTCGGGTGGGAAATTCCTCAAGAAGACTTCGATGCTCTTTCAACTCTCAAAGAACAGGTGATGATTTGCGAGATTGCAACTTTGAATCTGTTTTAATGAAATTTTAACTTCTTTGTTTTTACTATTTATTGTAATTTTGATGATRAATGGTTCTTTTTTTGTCGAAAATTTGTTGTAGAAACGGATAATTGATGGTGAAATTCTGTTCGTGAACAATAAGGATGGACCGATCAAGAGTGTGGAGGAATTGTGGGACTTTGAAGATGATCCTCCTTACAAAATTGTTCCTTAGAATGATTGTTTTTGGTTCATTGTATTCCGTATTTTACATTCTCTTCAATAAATGTAACCTTTTTACCTTTTAAAACACGTAATGTTGCTACTTGCTATTCACTACTTAAGAAAAGTCTTAAAGGTCATGTGRCGTGTATATGTTTATATATACTAGCCGTTGCACCACGCGCTATGCGCGCGGTGCCTCGGACGGTGTGCTAAAGGCAAGTGTACAACCAATAATGTTACAAATTATGCATCATCCCATGTTAAATTAATAAAAAAAAAGGTTAGAGAATTACTAACCCCATAAACAGGAAAACTAACAGCAACAATACAAAGTTCAATAATGTTCCACCGTTGAAATAATTACTAATAGATCTTTTAGTAGAAATTTTTGGAAACCAAATTTTAATCGGTAACCTTATCCATGAACTCTTATATTTGTGCAAAACATAACTTGCTACCTATTCATGTGTGCAGAACAAGAGTGTTGATCAAACTAAATCTCTAGCAACAACAACAATTTCAACTTAAGTATAACATAAGGTCATGTTCATCAACAAATTTATTTATAAGATGTGGATGCCCTTGACTCTGTAACTAACTACTGACATATTTTACAAGGGATCATCGATATCAGAAATGGTGGAAAGCGGTGTTGATTTATGTTCCTCAATGTCTTTCTGCATTTGCTTGCTTGTTTTCGACAATTGTTTTCTGTATTTGTGTTTCTAGGGCTGCATTTGAAATATATTGTAATGTCAATAAAAGCAAATCACTACTATGTATCATGTATGCATTTCAAAAAGTTAGAACACAATTTTTTCATAGTTCATACTCAATAGASCGATGCTTTATATGAGTAGTTTATACATGGTCATATGATGGACAATGTGGCAAGGAGAAAATAATGGAGCATTCATAACAAAAGGGTTTGCTAACCACAATGAGCCAATGATCAYTACAATCAAAATTCTATTATAGAAGTAAAGATCTCTAAGGCACTAATTATACTTGTGTCCTAATCTGTGCCTTTCCACTATAAGGTCGAGGTAACACCAGAGTAAAAACCTTACCTAGAAGAAAACAAAGTGATCAATCCAGTAAGTCTTATAGCGAAAGCAGCTAACACCACACCGCTAATAAGTTTTCTACTCAAGAAGAAATCTCAAGTCTCAAAAACTATGGTCTTAGTATATGCTCGCTAACAAAGAACTTGTAACCTATTCCTACTTCCAAATGAGAAATCAAGATGATAATACACAAAAGAAGTCAGCTTAGATTAAAAAACAATTTTAGGTAATTTGAGCACTTGTTAAAGAACTTTACCATGCACAAACTACCACCAAAGACTTAAGTGCTCCTCATAATTCAACTTGCTCAAATGATAAACGTATTAAAGTGCCTTCAGTTGTACTAAAGTAACGTATTCTCATTCTTTGTTCAAGAGTTCCATTTTCATTATTGATTATTGATATTTATCTCTTCATCTACTAAATAAGATGATTTATTTGTCGAAAATAAAGGTACATGAAACAATTTTATTGACAATTCTACACTCTAAMTTCAGCAGCTTGTCTAGTCTTTTGCTTCTAAACTTGTCGAAGGATATTGAGACCCCCTGTCCTCTAAAAGGCTTTAAAATAGCAACATCCATTACTTTTGTCTCTACACACAAGGTCTACACGCCCTRTAGAGTTTAGATAATTGGTTTTCATATTTAGAATGTGTATTATATGAAATTGTGTCACATTCTTCAAAGTTATGGACATTAGCYTAGGTTATTTGTCAATAGCATAATTGTAGCCGATATCAGAAAGATCGGTGTGCTACACAGGTAAAGAAAATTTGGAATCGATATGGTTAAGTGATCTGCTTAGTTAGGATCGTATTAATAATGTTATGAACAGGCAAAAAAGTAAAAGCAATAAGGTACTCGGAGGACTTACTTCTCCCATAACAAAGGAAAATGGGCAAGTTGTTTTCCTTCCATAAAGCATCATGTGAACCTCCTACCCTGTTCCTCAGCAGGTTCTTGCATTGATATCATCATTGCCAACTGTGGATTATCTAGCCATCATATATGGAATGATATCAGTTTGGGACTGACATATAGACTAGGCTGCCCCCTGTGCTCATGAACACAAGCGAGGGTTATATGTCGCATGGTAATGTTATCACTGCTCGTTTCATTTGTGTGAAAATCACAATCACAAATGAATTACAAATTAATAAGGTATCACTTGTGTTAAATCACATAACATGAATCATGCCTCTAACAGTATGCAAGACTTTAATAAATAAGGAATATTTATACAGTAGCTTCTTAGCTTAAGCAAGTTAATTTCAAAAAACAAATATTCATCCAAAGTTGCCTAGCTTCATTACTTGCAAATATTAAATTATGTGTGCAAGAGGCCTTTGCAAGAGTATAGCTCAGTGCAATTACATTTGCATATATATAATAGCTAATAGGTGAGTTATAGTCAATTTTAGACCTATTCATTGAAAATTTGATCGGGTTTGGAAAGCTCTTTTTTCGTATTTGAGGTAACATGTTTTTTTGAAATTACATACTCTGTACAAACTTGGTAGATGAATATCTAATGTTTCACAAAAACTCATGATATCAATATGCAAATAGAAATTCATTTGTGGAACACACCATCCAAGCTTAAGGAATCTGTGTAAAAACTAATAATTTAGAACATTAGCTCTCGTATTATTTTAGAATCATCTACCATTTATCTCATTTCATAGTGACAAAACAAATGATGCACAATAGATAAACAAATTCTTTACTTTATTTTTATATAGTTGCTATTAATCATCACCCCCTGTCCCACCTAATTTTTTTTATCTTATGATAACTCAATATACCTCAAAATCAAAATTGTAACCTAGATATTTTTTATAGTTGCTGATATATATTAAGAGTTCACTTTTTGTCATCCAGCTGACCGACCTTTTCACATAATCATATAAGGTACGGTCGTCGGAGTACACGATAGACTCTTTCTAAAGTAGAAGCAAACCATCTATTCTAATGTTGTTCAACTCAATAGGTTACTCAGAAATAACGACATAACAAATGATGCAGAACTTCAGACATGAAACATACATACACAATAACTGATCTTAACACTGCAATAATCCACTATTACTAACCTGGTCACTCTGATGTCATGGCTATATTTCATCAAGAAGTGTCACTAAAACCTATTCAGCTTATTACAACCATCTCTAATAACTGCAGATAGTACAATGAGTTCAGTGAGAATTCCTTAAACAATAAGCTTTAATCGAATTAGAACGTTAAAACGAAGTCAAACGTAAAGTTTTATATTATCACCTTGGATAAGTGTGTGTTAGTTGTGTGGTTATATGGAAATTGGAGATATTAGCCTAGGATGGCGGAAAGAGGAGAATCTTTGTTCATTAATTAGTTGTCTTTTCTGTGTTCAGCACATGATAAATGTGATCTGGTGGATTCAGGATTTATTATTTGTTTGTGTTCATGTTGTTATCATCTATTTGGTTATTTTGTTCTATCAATTTACTTCTCTGTCTCTCTGTAGGTTGATTCGTAATTTATTCAGGCGTAGAATGATATGGTTTGTTTGTGATGTTGTGATATGTGTACAGTGGATTCGTTTATCTAATAGTTTTACGTGTGTATCATAGTCAAATTACACTAAACTGCCACAATACCCCAGTCATCTTAAAGAAATCATAATTTCGAGTTTTCGGCCAATTAAAARTGCTCAAAAACTATGCTTGTCTCAAAATAAAGTCATACACCAATTTCATTTAATCAATTTGATTTCATTCAAATGAATCAATCATAGCTACGACCTTTTTTCAAATTCGACAGTCCATACAAACATGATCCTACATCTGATGAATGAGCATAAATTTAGTCAGAAACAATCCACAAGCTTTAAATTCCCTGTTCTATGTAATAACATTTCTGCATCTTTTTTATGAAAACCCAAATTTCACCAAAAAATCAACTATTTTTCCAAAAAAGACAACTAATCTTCACTCTATCACAACAATGACTTATTGAAAAAAAACCTTTTCTTTTTTATTCCAATAGACTGACCTTMGTGGTTATGAAAAGTTCCTTTTAACTAGATCAGGCTGAAATGCCTCAGCTAGCTTCGTGCCTCTCCAACCTTAGGTGCTTCATTCTGGTAATCAGATGCAAGAAATTTTCGAAAGCATCTGATTCTAAATGTTAGCCATAAGAATATGAAATCAATAAAAAATGCCCCAAAAAATCCTAAACCCTAATTAAACCCATAAAAATCCAAAACCCTAATCGAATTCGAAAAACCAAGATGTAGTAAAATTGAATTCAACCTAAACCCTACAACACCAATTTAAATCCTAAAATTCGGAAGAAAAAAAATTAAAAGGACCAAGAAAATTACCTTTGTATAGTGATTGAGTGATATCTCCCAACCAGAAACTAAGAAAAAGAGAGAAGGATAGCAAGTTTTAAGCTGCAAAAACCAAGGAAGAGGGAGAAGGGTGGCAGACCATGAAAGATTTGAGCTTCCCAGAGGAGCAATCGAAGAGGTGGGAAGGAGGATCGGAAGGTGAGTAGAACGCATGTGGGAAGGAGGAGGGTGAGTAGAACGGGCCAGTAGGTGTGGTTTATGGGAAAGGGAGTGTGGGCTTTGGGGGGTAGTAGGTCGTTGTGGGTGTTGGCGTCACTAAAAATGAGAGCAATGACTTTTGTCGTTGTAAAAAATAAGTGTTTTGCAACGAATTTTATCGTTGCTATAAAATTGTCGTTGCCATACATAGTACAATATTGTTCCAATAAAAAGCGTATATGGCAACGACAATTTGTCGTTGCAAAACACGATCAACGGTTTTTGCAAACAAAAGACTAGTTCGTTGCCTAAATGATAATTATATCTCTTTGAATATTAATGGTGTGTCATTGGTCTAGGCAATGATATTGTCAGTTGCTAAATAAAAAATGAAGTATTTGCAACTGAACATTTAGTCGTTGCAAAAATCGAATACCTCACATTATAAATTATAATATATCATATAATTATTATTATCATTTAATTTATTTAGTAACTCAAATTGTAGACCTATTAGGTCGCGACTACTGGCATACGAGCGAGGCCGCAGCTCGATAAGCCGGAGGTGAGGAGGTTGACGCGCAGAGTGTCGCTCGATGTGACTAGCCGAGGGTCGCTAATGGCTCGGTTTGCGTTATGTGTGAAGCGGCTGCTGTGGTTGGGGACGGTTACGTGGTGGAGATTCTGCTTGTGAGTGAATTGAAGGTGCAACAGCTAATACGG
>SNQN01005231.1:24059-34963 GCA_008642245.1 Bassia scoparia | reverse complement strand
AAAGTAGTAAACAATTTAATAGTTTTGAGTTAGTTTCAGTTCATTACAATTTAATTTAAATATTTTATAGTTTTTTGTTATTTCGTGCAATTACAGTTCAGTTCGGTTTAAATCAGTTTATTTGTTTTCCAATTAATTTCAGTTCAGTTAAGTTCAGTTTGTTTTCTTAAGATTAGTTCATTTCAGTTTTGTTTTTGTTTTAGTTTCAGTTTCGGTTAGGTTATATGCAGTTCACAGTTGATTCAAGTGACTTTAATTTAGTTTTTTTCATTTATGGTTTCACTTTAGTTCAGTTAGTTTCACTTCAATTCATTAACCAAATGTAGTTAAACCAACAGTTTTTAACAAAGTCTCCGCTTCAGGTCCGAGTGGTTGTTTGATTAGGTACTGGACCATTGCCATCTCTAGAATATATAATGGGTGATTTACTAATTTTATTTTACTATCTCCGTTTTTTTTAAAATGTCCTAATTTGGGTTTTGTGGTTTAAGTGAGGATTAAATTATATGATAATTTATTGTGATCTCCATGTCTTGAAGGAAAAAAATCAAATCAGACAACTAATTCAAACTTCCTAAAATAGAACTGAGGCATTTAAAAAACGGAGGAAATAAAACCTTTTTTAAAAGTAAAGATTTCATTTGTTTTTTGTTTAATATATTTATCATATCTTTGAGGGTAGTTAAAATTAAACCTAGATTGGATTTTAGGTTGAACCATATCTCTAATATATAAGGAAGGGGGAAGAAGATGGTTTCCCCTTAAAATACGTTAATACCCTTATGAAATTATGTACTTAAAAGACTATAATACCTTAACTAAAAAAGTTATAAATTGATGTGTTAAAGTACTTCTTTTCTATTTCTATTTAACTTCATTGTTCTATAAAATT
Organism: Bassia scoparia; assembly: GCA_008642245.1. Classification (NCBI taxonomy): domain Eukaryota; kingdom Viridiplantae; phylum Streptophyta; class Magnoliopsida; order Caryophyllales; family Amaranthaceae; genus Bassia; species Bassia scoparia. The sequence continues at coordinate 34,071 of SNQN01005231.1, read as the reverse complement.
GACAGTACATTATGACGTGACTAACTCAATCATCAAAATTATTATACAATTGAATTAAAACATACGAGAATATATTTTGAATTCAAGTCAAAATTATTACAAAATAATTACAATTAAATAAATTATATTATATTGTTAATAAGCTATTCCGAAAGAAATAATACAGCAAATACTATTTTTAATCATTTTAATTAAATAAATATTATATAACATTTTTCATTAATTGCGATTTTCGTAGGTTTAAGCACGCATCACTGCACATAAAACTAGTTCACCTATAAATAAAGCTAGCATATTAATATTAATTTTTCATCGGATGTTATTTATTTTCAACTCGATCTCATCAGCGTTAACTATTATCATAGTCAGTAACAAACAATGATGAAGCAAATATTGTTATGGCAGTTTAATCTCCTTTCACTTGGATTCTTGTCTGATGCAAGGTCGTCTAAAGAATTCCTAATTGTTGAAGAAGAACCAGAACAGTTACCCGAACCAGAACCAGAAGAAGGCGGTGGTGGCATTACTTACAGCAACGCTCGCTTCCTTCCAGGCGGCCTTCTAAACCCAAATAATAATTTTTTGAGTCAATGGGGCATTAGATTAAAAGCCAGAGGCTAAACGTACAAGTTTAGGGATATTGTCAATACTAGTTATAATTACAACCCAGTAGGTGATCTCCTACTCAAAAGAGCTACTGCATATTAGGCTATCATAAGTTAGATTACATCAGTGTCCAAAACCAACTACAAGACCTAGTAGGAGCCTCCTGAATACATATATACCATCCAGCTCTGTGTGAACCCAAAAGAGCTGGCCAATCTATCTGCCCTGCAATCTCCAGTTCCTACATGAGCCCCTACATGGTGATGTAGCATTAGTGTATCTATCAGTATACTTGGAGGTCCTGTGATGTTGGTGACAGCAACCAGTGAATCAGTAAATAGCAAGTGGTGCAGTTCTTTAGTTTAGCCCATAGGAGAGCTAGTGGATGGCTTTTATCTCAGCATGATTTGAATCCAAGGCTTAAAACAACCCCCATTCCACTACCCAGTTCCCTTGAGTATACAACAAATCACCCAACACTACCTAGTAAAGTGTTCTTTGTTGAAACCTGCATCTACCAGTGATAATGTAGGTGAAAGAGATGTGTTGACAGGGATGGTTCCTGAGAAGGTTAGTGGTTGAATGGGCAAGAGTGATTTTGAGTACGTAAATCAAAAATAACCGAAAAACTATCAATTTTTTTATGCTAGATTGAATTGATACTAAATTGTAAGTCATTATTATCTAAAGTTATTTCAATTGCTAAAAACAACCCAAAGTGTCGGTAATTCTGATACAAAAAAGAAGGATTTAGTGTTAAAAGTCCTACCTTTTCTTTTCCTTCGTTTGGTTTGAAATATTTTCATGAAGGTACTCATATAGTCGTATACTCGTATGTATGGGTTTTTATTAATAAAAGTATTATATTGCAATAAACTTGAATACTCCATATATTGATACATTAAATTCAAGGAGATAAATACATGTAAAATAGAACCAAATATATATGAATTTATTGAATACAACTAAACCAAGAGCAAAYATACAGAATATTCAAACCCCAATTTTTCTATAAAACCCAAATTAAAAATACATAACCAAGAACCAAACATATAAACTGTTGAACCAAAATAAGAATTAGGAAAAATAAGAATTAGGCAATCTTCAATATTCAATCTCCAATCTTGTGACGACCTTTTACCTATCATACCAACAAAAAAAAAATTAAACTTTGGAAAAAACATATAGGTAATTAAATTGTAGATTTGAGGGAAAAAAATTGACAAAACAAATTAAACAAAGCAAAAAAGACTCACATAAACTTAAACATTTTTTTTAAAAAAATTATCGAGAAAAGTTCGACAGAAATCAGACAAAAAATGAATAAAAAAATCACTCGAAATTTTTTTACCAAGAAATGAACTTACCCAAAAGATTCAAGCGGAATTTATACGGAGAAAGGGGAAAAACTCAAAAAATAAAGAAAAATCAGCCAAAAACAAAAGAAATGAAAAACTAATTCAAACAAAGTTAATTAAAGTAATTCAATTCATGATGAATTTGAACCAAAAATAATGCAATGGTGTAGTTAATACACTAGAACAACACCACCATCAACGGCAAATCGACCACCACCGCCGACCACATACACTAGAATAACAACTCCAACACCGAATTGCTGCAAATTAACCACCACAGCACCGCCGACCACCATGTAAGAATGACGACCAGACAAGAACAACCACAACGTCAAACTTGTAGAGAGCAAAACTTCTCTGAAATCAACAATTCTCGAGTCTATTTCAAGTATTTTTCCGAGATCTAAAATTTTCATGAAGGAACTATGACAAAAAAAATGAACGAATGCCCGAGAAAATGGCAAAATACAGAACATAAAGAGAAATAAAAAAATAAATGAAAAAGAAATAGAGAGAGAAATAGTTGAGGGTAGACTGACAAGATTGAGGATGAAAAGGAATTAAAAAGAGTGAGTTGTGTTTGCAATTTTGAGAGATGCATCCAATATTTTGGGTGAAAAATCAGGCAGTATAATTCCCGCTTGTGTACAATGTGGTGGTGGGGGGGTGGGGGTTCAATGATATTTTTACTAATGTCACTAGATTGAAATTTTGTTGTACTGTGATCTGTGTGCCTAATTTTTCCTTCTCATATACCGTTGATTAATCAGATCAAACGGTATATGTTTTGTCCATTATAGGTGTTTGGATTTGATTTATTTTTACTACTATTATACTAATATTATTCATATGATATGTGTTACATGTATTGTTTTTGGTATATTTAATAAATTTTAGTCTATTAATCTAACACAAGAAACTAATATTACTATTCATACTAAATTATAAATATTCAACTTTGAACATTATTTATTCAGTATATGTATTAATATATTGGCTTATGACCTAATGATTTGGTCTAATACAAAATCAAAATGTTACTTAGTTTGTTATAAATTTATAATCGATTCTCTTACATTGTTATTTAATTAGTTTCGTTGATTAGGTAAAGGCCAATGGGTAACTTACATTAACATTGATCATCTATCTGATATTCAAATTATTATATTCACGTTAGATTAATTTTGTTCATAATCATTTCGTATATCGATCGAATGTTTCCTATAATTGTTTTATAAACTATAAATGGTTTGATTTAATTAATACAATATAACAATCTTACTTAGTTTCTTATAAACTAAAATCAATTCGTGTACAATGTTATTTAGCTTCATCGATCTAGATTAGGCTAATGACGATTTGTGCAGATGTTGATCATATCAACTTGTATAGTTATACTTATACTGGATTATAGTTATTCATCAACTTTTAGCATCATCCTTTGATGTATTAATCTACTTCGTAATACTTATACGGAGTGTTCAAGTTTATGTATTAATAGCCTGATCAAATGACGATATACAAAAAAATAAATTTGATCTAATACGAAAATATGATTTGTATTGACTTTTATCATATCATCTTGTATGTATAATTTTACTTATATTGGGCTATAATTATTCAACTTTGATCATCATCCTTTGATATATTGATCTGTTAAATTTAAATTGATAGCTACACGATTGTCCGTTTAAATCGAAACCATATGGTTTGGATCAATATCAACTACTCACCTAAAAGTATTATGGTAAAAATACAAAACRGAATGCAACCGAATTCATACTGAAAAATGTTTAACTGAAAATTAATAATAATATAATGAACTATTTGAACTGAAACCATATGGGATTAATCGAAATCAACTGCAACTGAACCGAACTGAACTGAAAAGGCAAACCAACTATGTTGGTTTGAAACTGTAACCCGTAAAGTTATAACTGAAACAATTCAAGCTAAGAGAAAAAAATTGAAATCAACTAAACTATTTGGTTCGAACCATAACTGAACTGGTTAACTGAAGTCCCTCCTCTATTCGGACCCTGCACTAATTAAAGGGTATGATTTTTAAAATTTTGGAACCTATGGGAATAGGTAATATATTACTCATATAAGGGTCCAATTTTCATTTARCCAGATCCTGTCCACGAATCCACTCAATATATTATATAGAYAGATTTTTCTCCCCTTGAATTTTAGCCTAATATTAAAGTAATAACTCATATACCGCCATGTTTTTAGAAACGTCTCACATACCCTTGACATCAGAGATAATAATCCAAATACCCTTACTCTAACGGAAAAATTAACACCGTTAGTCTTTTTCTTGATTAACCCCTTAATTCTAACATAATTAGCTCCTAATCTCTTCTCACTCCTCCATTCTTCTACCTTTATCTCTTTTCTCTCCTACTTCCTACCTCAACAATTGGAGAACTTCTTGCAACCACCACAACTTAAACCACCACCAACGTAATTGCAGTACCAAGAAAACACAATTTGATATTCAAGGAAAAATACCATCAAAATAAAAAATTTGAAATCCCAATTGCAATACCAAGAAATCCCAAACACAATACCAATATATCCTAATTCAGAATTATTCCCTTACAAATTTATTTGCAACTTGCAGTAACAAGAACTCTACCTCATCAATTTCATGCACAACCCATCTTCAACCTTCTGAACCTGAGTCCGATTAATCTTGCTAAGGAACTCGCTATACGTAACACTAACAGATGTCGTCGGTAGCCTAGGTTTCGACCCCGGTAATGGAATATCAAGCCTAAGAAGCCTCATAACAAACATCACAATCCCCAATTGCAATAGCAATACCCCAATTTCTTGAGCTTGTATTAATGGCTGTCACCTCCATTTCTTGCAARTACCCCTAAACCATCTCTTCCCCTCTTTTTCTCTCTTCGGCAAAGACGATGACAGCGACAAAGTCGACAAATTCAACCCTCCTTTGTTCACATGATTCACATCATTATTTTGGGGCTTAATCCATGACAGTAGTAATTAGGTTTATAGCATGGATTAGAATATGTGTGAAACATTMGTTTATCCACAATTGCTGACATTTTAGGGGGAGAAATTAAATTAAAACCTTCAAAAAWTTTAAGAATCGTCGAATTGATGAATATATAGTTTGAGAAATCATATGAAAAATCGAAGTTGTATGTTATTTTGCAAAAAGTTGCAGAAAAGTGGTGGTAGTGGTTGAAATGGGAAGAAAGGGAGAGAGAAGGAATGGAGGCAGGAAAATGGAGGAGAGAATGGATTAGTGTAATATGAGTTGAATTATGGGGTTAATTGTGAGGAACACTAACCGACTAACGTTGTTAAGGGATTTAACAATTTTTGGCCTCATTAAGGGTATTTGAGTTATTATCTATGATGTTTTTGTACTTAGGGGTATATGAAGCGTTTCTAAAAACGCGAGGGTATATGGATTATTAGGTTAAAATTCAGGGGTATATGKGAAAATATCTATCCCTTATATATTCTTTTAGTTTTTATAATTAAAAAGAAATTTTATATTAAATGATTTTAAAATACTACTCCCTCCGTTCCATATTGTTTTGTYCACTTTCCCRATTTGGTCGTTCCATAATGTTTTGTGCATTGTGCTTTATTCCATTTTTGAATATGCTTTTAATATTTTTTAATAGGGTGAACCTACCACTTTCTCTTACTTTTCGTTACTTTTCTCCGTTCATACATTCTCTCTCAAATCTATTTTTGTTTTTTTGACCCAACTTAATTCCATTATAATATACTAGTTTTTTTAGCACGCGATGTGTGCTTGACGTTTTAATATTTATCTTAATAGTGAACAATAATACGAAAAGTATTTGGTTACTGATGGTTGACTATAATTTGTTTTAATACTTATTACTTACTAATAGATAAATTAGGAAGTTAATCATCATGTTTGTTTATTTATTATTTATACAACAATTCTAAATTTATTATTTTGTCATCAAAGTGTTTCAATATCTATTTTATTTTCAAAATTTAAAAAGTAGTTCCATTATTAACTTGCTTAATATTACACATGGTAAGTTGCTTTTAATTGATATTTTGGTTGTTGATTTTTTTGGCAGTTATTATGAAATTTCGTGAAATATTTTTGTATTGATTGATTGTTGAGTTTTTAGGCAATTATTTAACTTGATGGCATGTAATTGTAATTTGCTAAAGGGAGGAGGTAGGGTGGTAATTTCAGGGGGGACACCACCGCGACCTCCCCTCTTACCTTATATAATAGATATTCCAATTCCTAGTTCCTTCCCRAAATAGTAAATGCACAAAATAATATGGAACGGAGGGAGTACAAAAAATTAAACTCTAAATCTGCCAAGTTCACTAAACTACAGCTGTATCAATTCACTCAATTCTCTCCCTCTCTTCTCTCTCTATCTCTTTGTCTCTTACATCTCAATTTTCATCGAATCACTTGCTCAGGGCACCGCATCATGAAACATTCGAGTGTGAAATATTGATAATACATGCATGCGAAAATATAAGCCGGATATTTTTTTGGATTTTTTTATATAAGATCCATCTTGGATCCTAGACCCTAACCATACCCTATCTTATCGGACCCTACGGGTATGGGTAAGGTTCCTAAWTTTTTTTTACCCTATGYAAATGGATAAGGTATGAGTCTAAATCAAGTACTTAGGGTATGGGTAAGGATCTAGGCTTATCCTACCTACACCCTACCCATTGCCACACTAATCTTTTCTTCTTTATTTTGAAATTAAAACTCCATCTATTTAATACAAATCCTAATAAAAATTCTTCTCCCAAAAACACTAATGACCTTATAAATCTAGATAAAATTTATATTAAATAAAAAAAAATAAACTAATCTAATATTACATATTTATCTTAAAAATTTGTACTTTCTTTTTACTCATAACTTTTGTTTTTGGCACGTTTTTTAAGGAAGAGATCGATTTAAGAGTGTAAACGAATACATTAGGTAAAATAATTTTAACACAAACAAGAATGAGATTATATCTTACTAGTATTAAAATTATTTTACCTAATTTGCTCATTTACACACCTAAATRTGTTTCTTAAAAAACATGTCAAAACAAAAGTAGGGCYTAAAATTAAAGAGAGGAAGAACTAAATTAAATCTCAAAAAACACATTAAAAAATAATGTGAAAAGATAACACCATACAGTGTATTATATATGTGAAAAGAAAACACCATATAGAGTATTATTTTCCAACTCTAATCAAGCTTTGTTGGATAGCTTATGACTGTTGATGTGGCAAGTAAAAGCTACTTATCACATGTCATTCTTAGGTTGGCTAAAATAGAATGAGGTGGCAAAGMGTCCCATGGTCAAGAGTCAACCACCCATTGAACCACGTGACGAAAGTCAAGTGACTTATCGATCATGAGAGGCACGACTGAAATAGATTGATCAGGCGACAGATATCGAAACTGCTTAAGRAAGCAAAACAGTTAAATTGACGATGAAGATGGTTGTCACATATCTAGGCTCCCATGAGGTGAGACAAATGCCTATAAATACCCCCATGAAAGACCTCATTTTTTTTTACAATTTCATAAGCATTACCTCACATCTAATACAAGTGTAGAGTTTCTCTCTCTAACTTTTCTCTAAATCTATTTGCATCTATTACTTCCTCCTTTCTTTAGTTATTTAGGCATRGGAGGGGAGATAATTCGAAAATGATTATTCTCCTTCTTGCAGGTGTCAAGGAGCCTTAGAGGGTCTTGAAGCGCCAAGTCAACCTCAAGTCTCCGTCCAAGTTCAGCTCCCTAGAAGTAGCGTTGAAGGAAAACCTCCACACTTGTCTCAATCCAGAAGCTGAGGAAATATTGTAGTTTATCATTCGTCTTGCTACAACAATTGTATAGTTGTGTTGCAGATTGACTAGCTAGGTTGTACTCTCGGGGAATGATTGGACATTACACAGGGAGACATGGTAGGAAAAAAAAAAAGTCTCATTACCATGATTTATTTGTTAATTTTCTATTAGTTTGGGGAAACAAAGTAATTCCAACTTTTAGAACATACTCCGTAATTGGATTTGAGATGTTGTATTCAGGGTGAAATTGAATAATGTAAGTTCTTGCATAGAAGTAGAGTAATATTGCGTATAGAGGACCATTAACACATAGAGGTAAAATCGATCTAATCACATAGATGTACAATTCCAAGCTTCTTATTCAATTCCTTTTACCCTTATTTACCTTTTCTTTTGTTTCTTTTTTTTTTTTTTTGGAAAAGTATAATCTTATGCCATCCTTCATTCACTCACAAAGTCACAAAGTAAGTTACAAAGATTTGGATAACATGCAAAAATAATCCTTACAACCCACATCCGATAACAGACACCCCCACAAAATAAGTACTTAATGTATTATGCAATTGAAATCTACACTATGGGTATGTTTGGTAAAACTAGAGGTAGAGGTAAAGTTAGTTGTAAGGGATAGTTGTAARTGTCGACTAATAGCAGTTCAAGTTGATTATAATCTATTTACAAAGACTTTAATGGATCCGATTCATAATAACTTATTGTGGACCCAAGTTAAATTACGTGAGATTCCTGTAACAATACCACTCACCTTTTACTGAATAACTAATTAAATATCCTCCCTCATATTTCTTCAACATCTCATATTCATCAAACAACCACCTTCAAATGAAATCCCTAAATTTCAACATTCTCTCTCCTCAATTTCCCCCATTTATTATGGCTTCTAACTAAATCAACCTTCCTAAAAAGCCCAATTTTTTCAATTTTTTTTTTGCAAAAGTCTCAAACTCCCATTTCCTTAAAAAGACTTAGCTTGAGCATATCATTAACACCACTTGTTGTAAAAGTGCCGCCATCTTCCCTTAAGCACTTTAAAAATGCCATTTTTGATGAACATCGAATAAGGCTTCAACTTCACCTCCAACCCAGTATGCTCTCCTTCCACGRCTTCATTCGTCGTTAACATAAATACAAGCACATGACATCGACGCCCTTAAATTGTTGGTGGTGTATTTATAGGTGTGCATTGCATATGGTTTGTGTTTGTCTTTGGGAAGATATAATAATCTAAGTACAAGTATGGCAAATCCTACTTACACAAGTCGCTACTCTAAGTTGTGATTTGTCATATTTAAATATATTATATATATCACACACAATTGTAAAATATAATATAGAAAAAAATTARACTAAGTAAGATTTGTCATGCTTGTACTTACATTATTGTATCGTTTGTGTTTGTGTTTGGGAAGATATAATAACGTAAGAGTAGGAATTTTTTTTATGGCATATCACTACTTAGAGTAGCGACTTATGAAGCAATTAAAAAAAGGTATACACATAATATTAAGTTTTAACCCATTTTAAAATGATGTAATGATGTAAGTTGTTCTTTTTTAACAACTTTGACTAATAGCATGGTTATAAAACTATAAAAGTGATCATTCTTTTTCTCACAGCATGATTAAGTGCATAAGTGAGAGGAATATATATCAATTATATGTTGTGGTAGGTAAATATAAAATATGTGTCAATGTGTGTAAAGATAACTACATTTTAAAGTCTAAAGTCTTAACTACTTATGGTTTTTTGGATTGGCTTGTTTAATAAGCCTTTCACTTGGTATTCTTTCATCTTGTCACTATTAGAATATATGCTAAATGCTATTCCTCATTATTTGAAATGTACCAAATTATGCGAATATCATCATCTTATCTTTTTTTAATAAGTGGTGTTCAGTTACAGCTAGCCATACATCATAACATAAAATTTCTCATTCACGTTTTTTTAAGTTCCCCCTCTCTCTTTTTTAAGTTCCCCCTCTCTCAAATACATTGATTTAGCTAGCCTAGTGTTTTTGCTCTTACATCATTTGTCAATATTAATCATTGGATCACACGACTACAAGATACTAGTAGGTGAGTATATAATGTTTCTTTTCTGTGCTGAAGTATTTAATTAATCTATATATGTACTTGCAATATGTTGTGTATGTGTGTATGCATGAATCAAGAAAA
>SNQN01005230.1:31334-43973 GCA_008642245.1 Bassia scoparia | reverse complement strand
GATTTGAGGTTTTTTGATAGGCTGGAAGATCCGGATTCTGAAGAAACGAAGGAGTTTTTGTTGAGAATGCAAGTGGAAGCTCTCTGCTTCAGTGCTTGAGGAATGCCACACGAAGAGATAAGCTTAAGGAGAAGATGTCTGACTCTTCGATATCAAGCGCTTTTTCTTCCGCCGTTTTAGGATTGTGATAAGTACTTCTACTTCCATAACTCTGGTCTCAACTCAAAGCGTGCTTTCTGTTCAGGTTTGAAATCGTAATTAATATTTTATCATTTTTAAAAGGTAACAAATTTGTATGCAATCATATATGTGATATATTTTGTTGTGTAGCTAGTCGTGCTGCTTGGTATTGAGATTACAATAGTAACACATTTTATACCTATATCGAAAGTCATTGTTTTCTGTGTGTGATGAATTAATTGCGTTAAATAGAAGGATGTGTAATTTTAGTTACCGATATAAGTCGACGAGTAGGAATGCAAAAAAATGAACGAACTGCTAATTTTATTGTTGTTTGCGTTGAAACGAACGATGCTATTTAAGTTTAGTTTGGATATCCTTTTCATTTTCGAAATTATGGAATTCAAAATTTAGAAATTTTCAAAATTCATAATTATTATATTCCAAATCCATTGTTTGCGGATTACAAAAATTTCAAATTCAGATTAAAAATTCTTAATTGATGTTTGGGGATACAAAAGATTTCAAATAGAATTCAATTACAAATGTACGAAATTCTTTGGTGAGGGACTGGGAGGAGGTGTGTGAAGAGCAATTGGATTGATAATGAGAGTTATGAAGTAAGAAATGAGCAAGAAAATAGTAAAGAGGACACAGATTTGGAGGTGGAAATCCTTCAAGCAATCATAAGACTATCAATCCACCCAGTAAGGAGCAATTGTTGTTTGTTTTAATTAGTAGTTTACAATGATACAACTCTTATTAATCACCACTCAAAGCACAAGGATTATACAATGATATTGAACTTCCATAGAAACCCTTTTTGAATGTATAACAAGAGATTCAGAACCACACGAACGTGTTGAAGATCAGAAGGCACTTCTGGTCCAACCGCAACACACAGATGTGTAAATGTGGACACGACGTGTTGCGGAGCGCATGTCATTCAGACCCCAACTTAACGGTGTATAACTTCTTCGTTACTCTTACCAAATCAAGCTATGAGTAATATGGACTTATCAATCGAAAGCTCTTGAACAAGCTCTTCACCTCCAACTTGAATCACCTCAAAAAATCTCAGTAGTTGAGAGATGCCCAAGTTTTGAATTGACCTATGGTAACCCTTCCTTGCAAAACGCATCAAGTTATTCTAATAAACACTTCTCGATCTGTTTATCGAGTCATATCCAACAAGTGTGGTGTGGAAAAACTTTAATCAGGTTTGGAGAAGCATGCGTCCTGGAGTTGAAATTAGAACCAGCTAATTTTAGGAGAAGAATGTGGTGTAATACGAAGGGAATCGGATAGTAGATGTTATGATTTCACCAGCTTGCGTGTTTCAAAGGATATTTATAGAAGTATTTGTGAGTAATAAAGTTTTCGAGATCAGCTAACAATACATTTTACATACATTACTATAAGCCAAGAATACTATGGTTATCATCGGAAACATACAGTAGAATATTGACAAATTGCATGTTGCGCAACATGTCATTATGTCAGGAACTGAATTGTTCTTGTACAATTTATTTCCATGAACAAGCTACATTAGCCAATAGCCAGCAACTATACCTCAGTTTGTTTAAATTTTTCATCCCTTTCAGTTATTTGGCCTTTGTATATTTCTGAAGTTTTGACTTCGACATGATGAAATACTTAAGTGTCTAAGACTTATTGCTTTTTTTACTATCCTTACGTTCAGTGGTTCTAAGTTTCTCCCATCCTATATATTGTTAACTTTTCCTAAGGAATAGCCTGATGGAAAGCCAGAGGTGCTGCTTGATCCAACCGACTTACGAGCAGATGGAACAGTGGCCTTGAACACTATATTCTTGTAGTGAGAGATGCAAAATATTTAGCATATAGGTTTGAGTAGCTATGGGAGTATTGAGTAACAATTAAATAATGAGGATTGGACACAGAAGGATTTGAACAGACACTCTATCTATGGGTCCAGTTTATAACCATTCTGATGTACATCTTAGAAAATACCTATCAGTAGAAACAGATATTGTTTTGCTTACTTTAAGTCTATTTTTGATGCAGGTGAATTTATGGTATTACATGGACACATGACAATAAAGGTTCTTTACAGTCGCTTACACCACCCAATGAGTACAATTGCTTTCTCCCGTTTGCCTTAAAGTTTACTTATCGTGTTGAAGTTTTAGCGTTTGTTATTTTATTAATTGCTACATTTCTTATTTTGGAAGTTAATATAATTGCAACATATGTATTTGAAGTTACTTCGTAACATAAATTTTTCTATACTCTCTCATCCCCTTATCACATGGGACCCTTTTTCTTAATTCTCCCTCTCCTTAAATGAGCACAAATACTAGATGATGCAACTTGCAAATAGTATACAACAGAGGAGTATTTTATTATGGAAGTCTGGACTTATTGTCATTATCCTCAAATAGATAAAGATTTACAAATGGATCTTTCAAATTGGCCCTATCCTAATTGGTGTTTATTTGAAGTCTATGGGAATGGATCTTAGGAGAGGTTTGCTTCAATTATATCCAGCAATCTTAGAACTCATTTAGGTAGCACGCTGTCTGATTTTTGACAATCATAATTTGTAGTGAAGGGCAAGTATCGGATTGCTGGAACTGAGACAAAATCAAAAACCTCAATCAAGAGCTGTATTAATCATTTTCTTGGTACTGATCAGTCTAGGATATTTTAGCTGGAAAGACCTGAGAACCCCAACACTCCATTTGGGCTGAAGTAAACGATGATGAAAGGTATTTGCTGCTATATGTGAATTAACTTTATGTTTAGATTTCTCTAATTCATCAGTTGGGTCATGCAAATGCACACTCGTGAGTCGTAGACATGACATTTCTCATTTTTGTGTCATCACTTACAGTTTGTTTATTTACATCATGAAAATGTTACTGATTCTTGACCATGTGTTTTTCATTCAGTACTTCTTCTGTAATAGCTTACAGAGAGCTGTAAAAGCAAATAAAGATTGACTATCTAGATTTACTAACACTGCCATATGAGGCTGGCGGTTTCCGTGGAGGAAAAGATTTGCATTCCTTTCACAAATCTCCATTGATAAATTTGATGCAGCTTAGTAGCTGTTTGCTAATGACAATTACATTGTTTACTTTCGAACTAACAAGGAAATGCTCCAAAATATAAACGTATAGCTCGTGATTAAGACTTTGAAAGCCCCAGAATTGGACGTGTGAGTCATTCCACAGTCTGAAAATGACGTGCTGAATCAGCCTGCGGGCTGTGCAAACAACAATCATCTTCTTGTCTGCTATTTAAGTGCGTGAAGATGTTCTTGGAGGTTAAGAGACCTTAAACTGGTTCTGCTTTTGCATCACTTACCCTTGACATATGGGTCAGTGATGACATCTCTGCTAAGACGAAAAGAAGTGTTGGTGTATTTTTTAAGTTTTATCCAGACACCTCTCCTCTTTATCTCCAGGCAAATTTACCAATGTGACTTTTAAAGACGATTTCCAAAATGAGACATTAATATTCAGAGAAATTGTGTCCCAAAATTATGATCGTGATGAGATTCTGAGGTGACCAGGTAATGTTTTTAAATTTAATATGTTCATGTTTCCTCGTTGGACATGATACATCTCTCAAATACCCGAATACATTCTTCTAAATCTTTCTATGAACCTTTGCTTGTAACCGCTGGACTAGTTTTTTGATTTTTTATCGTCATTCAAATCACACACATTATTATCTGGCTAAAGATATTATAACATTTGATATTCTATTCTGTGAATCGAGAAGTTTTTACCTAAATTAAACTTGATACATTACATATCGTTTCTTAAATGATTTTTATTTTCGCTTAATTCATTGAATGTGTAATAGCTAGAGGTTTGTGTTCATACATCCCTTATTATGTTAAACAGGAATATAAAGATATACTCGATAGAAAACTAAAATAATAGACCAACTGGTTTAAATTAACACATTGTTTGCAATATACAAATAGAAAATTTTAGATGGTTCTTCTACATGATGAAGTGTTATATTGACTGGGTTAATCTAATTTTGTAGAGCAATTAAATCTGTAAGAGTTAAAGTTGTATATTTTTTGCATTCATCAGAGTTACTTATTCCGTATAGTTTTTACATATGATTATGATTTACAGGGCATTTTTTGGGAAGAAATGTTATTCAAGATTATGTCCTCATTTGTTCGTGGGAGCTGGTTTTTGGATGTCCTGAAAATGAATTGTGTCCTTTCTTATTACTACCTAATACCTAATTTCTCTACGCACTCTGTTCTTTCGCATTTATTAATTTTTTAATTATGTTTTATTTTAATCTTTGAAACAATTTCAACAGTCATTTCGATCTGCTGCAAACCAAATTCATGCAAGCCCATGGTCTGGGGGAGTTACTTTTTTTTCGGGTTTAAACTTGTGATAAATGTAAATCTCTGTGGAGAGTAATTGGTTTGACTTCAATCTTCTTTCAGTGGTTAATCTTGATTTTGTAGTAATTTGTCCAAACTCTATGTTTTTTTGTTTTTTTTTTTTTTGTTTTTGGGATTTTTCCCCATGTATGCTTGAACTTTCGCGTATTAACTCATATACCCCTGAGTTTTTCAGAACGCTCCTAAACTTGACAGTATGCTCCGTTTTTAAGCTCATAATGCCCCTTAATTGATGACTGGAATCTTTGAATCCGTTAGCTTTTTTAATCCAATGACCCCGCCAATTTGTTCTTCTCCTCCTAGTCCCTCTTTAATTAATCCCCAAAATGAAAAAAAAAAAAAAAACTGGAATTTCAACCACTGCTCAATCTTCCCTTCTCCTTCATGAAACACCCTCCAAAACTCACTTAAAATATTCATTTAGATTAAAACACTCAAAATCAACCATCAAAAATATACAACCAAATCAAATTTTGAACTCATATCAATTCCAAACCCAAGACGCAAATTTTGAATCTGCCACCCCAATTCGAATTTGGTTGCTTGCTCGGCTTGTGGTTCGAAATTTTGTTGCTCATGGCTTCGTTGTTGGAATCTGCTTCCACTCGTATTGGAAATCTCTTGTACGCATTATCTGCTCGTGTTTGGAAATTTGGCCTTTTTTGGCTGGCTTGTACCCAGATACAACTTATTCCGCTTGTCTCGTGGTCGTGTGGCTTGTGTTCAAATCTGCTTGTTATTTCTACAATTATTAGTTTGTTCAAAAAATTCAGATTAACGTGTTTTTGATTAAATTTGGTTTCATTTGTTTTGTGGTAGATCTTAGTATTGGGTTCAAAATTTTAAGGGTCTTTGTGTCCGAATTTTTAGGATTTTTTGGGGATCGATTTGGGGGAAGCGATTTTTGGGCTTTGGTTTTGGGGGCAAATTTTTGGTTTGAATTTTGGCTGTTTTGTTGATTGAGCTTTTGGTGCCAACTCAAAACTCAACCAAATTCAATTCAAAAAACTGAAGAAATTGAAATCGTGCCACTAACCAGCGGTAAGGATCGGCGATTTTGACGCCGAAGTAGTCGTCGACGACGGAATCATCGCGGCGAGTGAGAGGATAATGCAAGGGTTTGTGAGGCGCAGAAGACATCGGAGGAGAGAGAATTTGATCGCTTGATGATGATGACGATGAAGGAGGAGAGAGGTTGAGTGTTGTGGTTTTGGAATGAAGATGATGAGTTTGGTTTAGTTTGTTGTTGTTTGATGAAAATGGAAGTGGTAGTATTGAGGAAGAAYATGAGCGAGGGAATGAGAGGAGTTGTCCTCTCAGTTGAAAATTGGAATATCCTGCAATGGGCCTCCAAAATTGCAACATTGTTTGTTACTTTTGCAATTCCACTCTACAAACAAAACATAGATTCATTTTGTTTAAAGAAGTCTCTCTGTATGTAAAAACTTTTTGTTGGGAAATTATGTATCCACCAAAAGTGATGTCTGCAACCCGAGTTGAATTCGGGTGTAGTTGAAGTTGAGTTACGGTGAATTAGATAGACATATTTAAAAAAAAAAGATTTTGGACTTGGGTAAAGTTATACAAAACGTTTTGTTCAGTGGTTCGGTGATCTCGGATTCCCGATCCTTGTGCTGATAGGGATTATAGATTCATTGGACTTTGAGTTTTTAAAGATGCYTTGAGTTGAGATTTTATGGTGATAAAATTGGAGATTATGAAATTACAAGATTGGCTTCCTTTTATGGTTTGTATTAAGGAATGAGCAAAAACAATGGTTACCCGGTCCGGTACTTGGAACCGGTTGGAACGGTACCGGTTTCGATTCCAAAAAATGAGGAACCGATTGTGACCGGTTTCGGATTTGGGCATGAAAATTTTGGGGTGGGTACCGGTTTCCGGTACCCGGCACCACCGGATCTATAATTGATACCCGGTAACTGGCTATGACTTTTGGGTTTAATAGAACACGTTTGCTAAGGCTCAAAAGCTCAAATCATATAAACAATAGTAAGTAGCGAGTATGAAGTTCACTAACTCTACCAACCACATTCGATCATCTCTCTCATCTCATTTCCCCCAATTTCATCTAAACTAAGTTTACTAACCCTAAAATTTCAGTCATTCATTTCCCTCATTCTAGATCAATCAATTCAATCCTAAAAAAAAAAAAAAAAAAAGATCAATCAATTCAAAATAAACTCCTCCACTCACTTCACTGCTCCTATTGTGCCACCGGCGGGCCTTGTCGAACTGCTGCCACGTCGCGTCAAGTCGCCGAACCGCCGCCGCATCACCTTGTCATTTAGCATAGTTGTTCTCATTTTGATAACACTCGTGTGGCATTTTTGATGAAATTGTTTGTCATGGCATTTTATTCGAATTAATTGATGAAYTTGTTTCTTTGTTTTTGACACGGATTTTATTCAAAAAGAATAGTCAAACGACACTTACAATCTAATTCTGTAGAAATTAATTGACGGATACAAATATACCTATCCAAAGAACATAATACATCATACGATAGTTCAAATTCTTGAACCATAAAAGCCTTACAGAAAATCTTCATCCGAAGCAATACAATCTGTGAGTTCGCGCAGATTTGGCATAATAACTGATGTAAAATTTCTTGGATAACCATTCTTGCAGAGTCAATTAAAAATCCCCAATAATCAAATCGAAGCGGTAGGATCGTCGCAATCAATGAAAACACTAACACACACCCTATAAAACCTAACTCCATAGATGAGTTCTAGGAGGAAAACACAAGCAAAACAAGATTAAAAAAACTCTGAAGCCACCACGAATGGCAACCTTATTCGTGTGGCATTTTGGATGAAATTGTTTCTCATTTGGAGTTTATTGCAACTGTTAGTGGGTGTTATACTTCTACGTTATTATTTTTTATATAAGATTAATTTGGATTAGTATTAGTTTATGCTTCATGTATGCAGAGAATTTGACTGTATGATATGAATTCAGTCAAGGTTAAAATTCTTCACTAACCATTTTCTATTTATTTTAGAATTAGTTTATGATTAGTATTAGTTTATGCAGAGAAGGTTGAATTAGGTAAGACATTTTTGCTTTTTATTTATTTATTTATTTATTTTTAAAAAATTCTAACGGTAATCATTTCCGGAACCGGTTCTGGTATCGATTCAATTACCAGGAACTGGTCGATTCCGATTCCGATTCACTCAAATGATCGGGTACTCGATTTTTGCTCAACCTATTTGTAATAAACTTGACTGACATTATTGTTTTAGTTAAATATGATGTGTTTGGGCGTATTTTGTTAAATTTTTTTAAACATAAATAAAATAGTTAAAACACTATGCTAATACATCAGATCAGCTTAGATAGTCGGTACTCATCTGGTGTAGTGTGTTCACGGTATTTTCCAAATCAACTAACAAGCAAACAAAGGTGTTGGACTTGGGTAGAGGCTAGCCAAAATGTAAGGTACCTGGTCTCAGTCATACTCTTGCTTCTTGAATTGTGTATTGATTGGCTGAATCGTTACAAGTCTGTCACACACCTATAAAAAAAATAACCTAATAACACCAAGTAATGTAGTTCACGTAGTAAGTAGAATCCACTTAGATGTAACAATTAACTATTAATTAATTAAAGGGATTTTAACCTCAGGTACCCTGAGGTTTTGCTTAATTCCTCAAGTACCCTCCGAGTTTTGAAATGCTTCAGGTACCGCACCCTCAAAGAGGTTCAGACACAAACAACAGACTAGGTCCGCGTAGAATGCTCAAACCTTATTATGGATGGAAAACTAACGCCGTTAGTTTTTTCATACATTAACCGTCCCTAAATTGTAACTACTTACACTAATTCACCTAATTAAACTAAAAAATATAAAAAAAAACCATCTCAAACACCATCCTCTCTCTCCTCTCTTGCACCACACAGCACCACAGACAGCAACCACCGACACGGGCGGCGTCTCGTCTCCTTCCCTCTCTCCGGTTGCTGGTCGCTGCCACTGTTGCGCTGTGCTCGCTGGGTTGCTGTTGGTTGTCCACACGTGCCACTATTGCGTTTGTTGCGCTGCCACTTGTCTGCGTTGTTACCAAAATAAACTTAAAAAATGCAGAAATACGCCACTTCTTCGCTCAAAGTACAGTGTTACAGAGACCCATTATAATGGAAAATAATTGTTAGTGGGAAATCTCATATGATCAGCAAAAAATGAAATTGATCGGTAAACCCTAGAATTGAAATCGAAAGACTTGATAAGAGGGCTTACATGGAGCGAAACGGCGCTTGAGAGTGGGTGTCGAAACGCGGCATTTTGAAGGGTCGGAGGTGGTGGAAGAAGGCCAAGAGTGAGAGAGGAGTAATGGGGTGCTTTTTGTTGTGTGTTGTGAGTGAATGTAAAAGGGAGAAAAAGTGTGAGCAGTGAAATGTTACGAGGTGACGTTTGAGTGTTAGAACGAGTGTTGAGACTTAGAGCAACAATGTGTGCGTGTGTTGCTGAGTGGTGGTGTGGTTGGTAACAACAGCAACAGTGGCAGCGCACACAACAAACAGTGGCAGCGTGGTGAGCAACACACAGCAACGGAGCAGCAACGCAACAGTGGCAGCGACGCAGCAGACCGAGAGAGGGAAGGAGAGAGGGAAGGAAAATAGAGAAGAAGGAGAGAGAGGACGGCGCCGGTGGTGCGGTGGTTGCTGGTTGTGGTGCAAGAGAGGAGAGAGAGGGTGGTGGTTTTGAAGATGTTTTTTTTTTTAATATTTTTTTAGTTAAATTGGTTGAATTAGGGTGTAAGTAGTTAAATTAGGGACTTATTGTATAAAACTAACGACGTTAGTTTTCCATCCATAATAGAGGCATTTGAGCTATTTGTCTAACTCGGGGTACCTTGAGGCATTTCTAAAACTGGGGTACTTGAGATTAAGCAAAACCCAGGGGTACTGAGGAAAAATCCCTTAATTAAAGAATCTAGACTACTAAAATGGCTTTGATTGATTTACCTAATAATTATAAAAAATCTAGGGTTATGGTTCACTATAAGTCTATGACAAAGGTATTAGCAGTTTAGCACAATGAAAAATCATCGGTTCACTACTCCTTATTTTTCTCTCGATCTTAAATGTTCTCGTTCTWTACATATTGACGTAGATCTCGTATTAAGTTTAGATTGCTAGATTTAGAAACTCGCAACTAATCTAATTAAAAAATTAAGTCAAGCCCTATGAAATTTATTAGCATGAAGAACAATTAATAAGGAATTTGATAAACTGTATCTATCTATTAAGCCCTATGTGTTCATGTATATATTCAACTAAAAAGATTAATAAAAATTGTAAACACAAGGATTTTATGTCCTTTAGGATGAAATGTTTAGTTTCAACCATTAATCCACACCYATTTCATCAGTTACCGTTTCAAATAAATTTTAATTAAGTCTCATCATCATATTTAACTTATTTAAAGGTGATGTATTATCTTTTTTCTAATATTTTTAGTTACAAACTACGAGTATTATTTTCATCCAAAAACTTTGATCTATTGTCTTTTAAATTTACATACCAAAACTCACAGGATAAGCAATTTTTTGTATAACATGCAATTGTTTATTTTTGTTYGCCCAGACGGTAACTCGAGGCATCGTCCGGGCCAAAACACTTGTTCACTATAAGAAAACATACTAAAAGTAGAAAAAGTACATTTGTTGCAAGAGATATGGTACAACCAATTTATAGAAACTTTTGAGAGAATTGTGTTACGGAGGGACTACTATATTAAACAACTACAATATTATGAACCAACTACTATATTGTGATATTTGACAAATTTTCAGAAATATAGTATTAAGTCTCATATATTTTACAAGTACACTCTCTTCAAGTTCACAACTAAACTAACCCAAAAAACTACGTGTAAATAAAAGAAAAAAGACATAGCGGGGCATCGTCGGGCCGACACAATAGTTAGAAACAATACCGAAARGGGATGAATTGATGAACTAATGATAACTTTTATTCCTTGATGAATTGAAAGTACAAAAGCAAAATCTAGGGTTTTAGAAAAAATATTACTTAAAAATTAAAACAAAATTGTGATAATGAAAAGCTTCTAAAAATTATGATTATATCCCATAAATACTTTTCACATAAAATAAGATAGAGAAGATATAAATTTCTCATCATCAAATCAATGCAGCCTYAAAAATTGCGAGTCTTCTTCTTCCTCAAATCACGATGCAAGTRCAACAGTACTCCAAATAAAAACCAAAAGCTCTCAAATGACTTTAAATCAATTATAAAAGCCTTGAAATAATATGGAAACACTAGACAAATGATATTAGTAGGAAAAGACCTAAAAAAGCCTAAACCACATCAAAATACCAGAGATTAGTGGGTAAAACACCGTATAATTATTATACATTAATAATTGAACTTTAGATTTTTAAAGATGGGTTGAGTTGGGATGAAAATTTTCAATTATAGTTTGTATCGAACTTGACATGTATTATTGGAAGGGAAGGTGTAGTTGTTTTTTATGCAATTAAAGGGTGTTGTTGCCTAATGAGCATACTATTTTTTNTTGTTTTGTGATATTGATGATTTCGATTTTTTGTGTTTCGTATTTCGCACTTTCGCAGTGCCGAACAATTGGAATTTGTTTTGGTGATTTGAGGGAGAAAATTATTGTTCGTTCTAGGTTTAAGATGTATGCTATTTTACGTTGGTTCAAGAAAGTGATTTGTATGCAGCAAACGCTGCTAATAGTGCTCAGGCTATTATTCTTGTTAGATTTAAGGTTGAATTTAGGAGGTTTTATGGTCCAGGGTGTTTTTTGTAGTCTAATTTTTACTTGCCTTTTGGTTTAATATATATAGAATTTCTGCTTTGAATTTACTTGATGTTCTGCATTTTATTTCAGGATTTTTATGGTCTGGTTTTATTTCTTTATTACTCTTGCATATTGAATCGATGCTTTTGGACTAAAGACAAACCTGAAAGAAAAGTTCTATCTTAGTAAGCCTAACCTCTTTTGCTAACAGTGAAGTGATGTTTTACAGGGTTTTTTTATATGCATTTAAAAATTATAATATTGCTGGCAATCAAATACTTCATAATCTTTTGTTCCTTTGCAATAAAAAAAAGTCTTTCGTTCATGATGTTGTATTACGGCAAACATGTACATCAATTCTCTCGTTTCTTGTTGAATTGTTATTGCTTTTCCTTATTGAGTCAGAAGCAGTATGTGAGCCATGTCATAAGTAAGAAATTTCGCTGCTCGAGAAGGATTTTTTTCTGTGTTATGTCTCCACACTTCGTGTAACAATTAGAATGAAAAAGAAAATGAGTTTCTTTTGGACAGAATCTGAATTTACAGAACTACAGATGTTTGGATTAGTAAATTAACCTAGCTCGTGAAGGTACAAGGAGCATTGTGTCCTTGGGTTCTTATTTATTAGTAGTGTTATTACTATAGTTTCTTCAAAGAACATTTAAATAATTAGATACATAGAACAGTCCAGAGGCTTCTTCCATTGACTTTGTGAATTGTATACCTAAACATAGGTCATGAATGGTTTTAGCTATTTGAATTGTGGCTTATCGTAGTTTTTGTATCTGTGAACTTTTGTTATATCACTAAGACGAGAGCCATGTAAGACATATTAGACATTGGGTTGATGATAGGGTGTTCTTTAATCATTCTTTGAATTACCTCTTTGATTTCATTTTCAATTTTTCAATCCTTTTTGCATAGCTTTCTTATGATCAGGGAGGGGGCTGGTGCAACAATGTCACAACTTTTCTTGAACGCAAGTACTCTTGTAGGGCTCCGCCCCGCCTTAGGAGGGGCGTGACCTTAGCTTCAGTGTCATGGAGTTGAGCCATGGAATCCGCATGTGAATGCGTTGGGGTGTGTTGTCGAATTGAGGGGATTGCCACCGTGCCTATATAGGTTATTCACGGACGCCCGAAACATTGGTGCCAAACTAGTGGCCCCACAAATAGGTCCAGTAACCAAAGTGTGGGTTCGGGGACATGGTACGAAT
>SNQN01005230.1:10936-24023 GCA_008642245.1 Bassia scoparia | reverse complement strand
CATGCTTATACCAATTTTTCTTATATATCTTTCCTACCAATTTCTTTCTTTCCTCTTTTTTCTTTGTGACCACTTATGTTACGAAGGAGTATATACCATCTAAAAAAAAACAAAACAATTTACTATCTTCATCTCACTTATTATAAATAAATATTTTGATAACAACAAACTATATCCCCATCCTAGTTTTTAATTATAAAAATGATAATTATATCTCATCTCACTTTATTTTAAATTAATTCGTATGAATTAAATTAAATAACCCACTTATAAGTTTTACATCTGATTTCAATAGGTTTTTAATAAAGCTACGTATCATATCTTTTATATATCTCATTGTAAAAATTTACTAAATTCTAAATACTAAATAATGTAGAAAACAGTTGTTGCATTTGTCATTAATGTTTATGGGCATCGACCCTGCTCAATGATAAGAAATAGTCCAAATAAAAGACACTTTACAATCGAAAGAAAAAAACAAAAATTTTCAAACTGAGAATACAAAACATTTAGAATTAGTATCGAAATAGTTTACCAAAGTTACTCCACCCCAAGGAAATTGGATCATATAAGATATGATGATCATTAAAGATTGCTATTCAAGATATGATACACATATTTAAATCTACAACATTATATAAAATGGAGATCCCTCAAATCAGGTCCAACTTAATTTGAAGAAGATGGTTCATTTGTGGCCTAAATTAGTCATTCCATCAGCATCACCATCTTAGCCATGAAACTGTACCCCGGGCTAGCCTCATCAAGTCTTATAAAATAGTGAAACTATCCTATGAGTGCGATCCTCCAAAAACTATTTTCATAGATTCATGTGTTCAGTCTACCGTGTGCTGAGACCATGAGCTACACCCACCTCATTATACTGCTACAATCACAGTGATAGCTTATGCTAACTCTGGAGATATTGGCCCAAATGTACTAACCCCTCGTTAAGATGTAAATATCTACGTTACTTTGAGTAGATACTCACATATGTCAATCCCGCGGGGTGCTTAGAAGTTTCAGACGCAACTTTTGCCAATCCAGACCAGTCGTAGGGATCCCTTACGAATCAATTTCTCATTCACATGCCCCAATATTGAGGCCAATAAACACTGAAGGTACGTAGAACTCAAATCCTCAGTGTAACCTCTGATTTTCTGTACCCTTTGACCACGTGTGATGAAGGATTCGAATACATAATTTGTTGCTTAGGAGCTTAATCCCTCACTTTCGTGTTTACTTTTGCGGACATGTTCAAAGTTACTCGAACCACCTTCTTACTGCCACTGACCCAGATTACACAAAAGTTCAATAATCGGCGATCACCATTACTTGTATTAGTGTATTTTGTTGGGGTAGCAGACATCCTGCTTCACTCCAATGTCTCTGTGGGACATATATCCCGAATGATTTTTGATGTCTGTGCGATGAGTTCTGCGATTTATTTGAACTGAATTCTAGTCCATGTTAGTAGTGCATAGAGGACATCTTCAAGTGCGATTCTTTTAAACCTTCACAGCTTCAGACTGGACTCAATAGAGTCTAATTCAGATCATTCTTACAGTGATAATGAGAAGAGTCAGTATCACAACTGAACTAACGCTTGGAGCGAAGGTCTTGACAAAGTGGCTCCATCAAAGCCCAGAGCGTCTAACATGCGGAGACTTGCCCATACAGTCCGCATAGTCTCACATTCCAAGGTTAGCCCCAAGCTGGCTATTGCTGTCTTTGCTAACGCCTGCGCGAATACTTATGCACCGGCCAGGTACAGTGACATGTCAATCTGATCCGACTCGAGCAACCGGCGAATCCCTGAGCGGAGCAATCCTCCCACACCCAACCCTCATCGGCGCGCCTGACTTGCGCCTGAACTGACCTGCACCATAGATAACGATTAATCTCTTGAAGTGTGTGAGTGGGCTCTTTAAACCAACATTGTCGCATAACTTCTCAGACCTCGACTGTTATTAGTAGTCAAGTAGCGGTGTTTATGACGCGGGTTAGTGTTCAGCAACAAATGTCTTAGTACCTCAAGACCTTCTTGAGATCTGACCTAATCCATTGTTGAAAATCACATCTCCTCTCGTTCTTTATCGGTGTGAAACACACACACTAGAAATTCTGCCATGTGCAAATAGTCTATTACCTGTCCAGAGGCAAATGCAAAACGTCAAATACCCTGCAGATTCCTATATCTCCAGCCTCTAATTCAAGCAGTAACGCCAAATTATTAACCGGATCTTTCGCTAGTGTATGCTGGATTATTTGTGATTATACGTGAGCAACTGTGTCTCGTGAGATCGATTGAGGATGACCACTAATTAAGACATAAGCGGCCCGTAATAGTAAATTTTGTGGTAGGTGAAATCGTAATTAAGAGCACTCCTATGATCGACCCCCACTCACTTGGACACAATGCCCGAGCAGGCCCAAATGAAAATAGTTCGTGGAGCTCTTAGAGTCGCTTTGTCTCACTATCTACATCCTCCTACATCCCTACGAACATTGATGCACATGCTTAATCTGTGACTATATATCGCGAAGAAACACAGACTACGTACAATAGTTATGTGGTGTATATATGCTTGGTGCCGCATTTGCAGTTAACATTCATTTGACTTACCTAATACTAACTATGGGTAGATTTAATTGCGGCCTCTGATCTTAATGGCAAGCACCAATTAGGTAATAAAGGATCCGCCCAACATGTGCCTTCTTCCTGGTCAGAGATTAGCAAACAAGCTTTCGTGTACCAAAGGCTCATTTAGGAGTGGGGCAGAGTTATATGCACACCTCTGCAACACAAAGAAAACTCTGCCAGCAGAAATGGAAATCAATGGTTCATGACTGTTATCGACAGTTCTATGTGAGTTATAAAATTGTCACACAATATCTGGCATCCGTTCTCTCGTTGCGCAAACTCTTCAAACCAATTTTCACTCCACCTCTAGCACGGGATATCCTCTAGCCATATAGTGAAAATTGTGTGACAGCAATGGTAGATCCGTTTGTACAACCACGTCGGAGCTTGAAAAGATGGTACGAATGACACTAAAAACCTGGTGTTACACTAACATTAAACCCCACCATTACGCGTAACAGTAAACATGGCTCGATTTACCAAACTACATCCTTTCTAGCCACAATGAAACATCGGAATATCTTTGTCCCATCCTACTAGCGCGAAACCTGAAAAAGGTTAATAAAAATGATATCGTTCGAGGGTGTGCTTTAACGTGGAAAATTCCATGGATGAACATATACCTCGAAGTATATTGAGCAGATGATTGAACACTAACACGGCCTATGATGTCGTTGCCTCAATAGATCCTACAAGGGAAGAAACTGAACTTGAGAAGGGATTGTATACTATAAATTCCTAAACAATCTACTTCATATATTCTTTATCTCGCGTATGTGCACTAAGCTTCCTTGTAGCAGTACGATTTCTCAACATCGCGACATTATACAATACTCTTGGCAATTCAGTGAATAATCTCTTCGAAAGATCTGCTTCTGAGCTTGCTGGATTAATACCTTTCGAGCGCCGTCGTCTTAAGGCAAATGTACAATCAGAAAGTGATGTTATTTCTCATCGTTGAAGTTCCAAAGAAGAGCTAGTATAAGAGTAGGTACAATTGCTAACACCACGAGCTTATTAGCTATATTACGTCTACTAATCATATACATCGCTATGACTCTCCACTTGTCCGTGATGTACTTATTAGCCAACATGAAGTCCTTTACCACGTATTATCATGAATAAAGGCTCCACAGTCCTACTGCAAGGTCCCATACGACCTCTACTTTTAGCTTTTAAGAACTATGTAGTCTTCACACACCCACATCTTCATTACTGTAATCTAGGAGCAGAGGCAAGTTGAATGATGGTTAGCGATTCATGAGGCCTACCTCGAGGGCTGATTTTTTATCAGAGTTGGACATAGCGCCTGCGTGTCAGGATATGTCTGGATAGATAGTGTATTCCTCAGTCCAAGATATCAGGGTTTGCGCCCTACTTATATACAACTCGTACTAGCGTTTTTACACTACTTATGTGTGTTCGCCTATACTGCTTCTGGATGTTTGTGTTTGGTCAATGCGTAGAATTTTACAATACAGTAGTGTTGCGCATCTGTGCGCAAAATTCAGTTTGAGTGCAAATATCTTATTACAGTGATTATAGGATGCTAGCTATCAAAACCAAAAATCTATCATACAATGAAGAAAATGAAAGATAATCAAGTGCTAACGGAAAAGAGAGTCCCCAAAGCACCAGTTTTTCCGCTTATTATATGCTTATTAAGGTCAATGCACATGCTCTCTGGCAACATGAGGTCTATTTTTTGTTGGTCTAAGGAGCAATAGAGTACTCTGAGATATATTGCCGAAATAGTAAGATTTACGGAGTTGTTCTATGGCATCGTTGGCTACAAGTTACTGGCGCTTTCTATTTTTCATGAAGTTTGTCGAGTGGTAGTAACGCTTGGAGACGTGCATAATCACCTATCATGAGCTAAATTCAAATGTTAAATTGTTAGACTCACTGACCCTCTGCACACCTAGACCGATCATAGACTCTAAATAACCAATATTACCAATGTCTCGCAAACATATTTATCACACAGGAGACATTAACTCCTCTTAAACACTACTTGAACTCAGACCGATCCAAAAATATTCCAAGTCTTACACTAACATTCTTCCAGTCCTCCACTGATTAAATAATGCAGTCCTTCTACTTCTTGTTGTCTGAGTGGGTAAAATCATATGAGTTACTCTATTGGCGACTAGAGGCTTCTAGTATTTGCGACTTCCGATGGCACAGTAGCGAATTTCGTCTCCTGCCGTACGACCTGATGTCTGGTCGCATTATGAACTCTATCTTTGAATAGAGATCCCATGTTTCATCTACACGGCATGAATGATTGATGATATTCATGGTGATCGTACGATGCCCTTTTACAGTATACTTAGGCTATCTTGCACAAACATCTAACAGCTGCTGTCAACATAGTAAGCACAATTTATCATGTCAATCAATTGTACGCGTGTGTCAGAAGTCTTGTCGATTTCAAAGTAGCGAGATCATGGCAATACTATCACACAATTCTGTTTTGTCATTCTAACGCGAGCGCAAATCCGAAGCACACTTAACGTCGAGAGGAGCAGGGTGCATACTAAGAAGGCTACATTCCTGTTTAACTGTAGACATTCCATAATATCCAATCTAACCTCGTTCCATATTAAGTCCTCATGATGCTAGTTGTGGGACAAGCATTTCACATAATATCCTTTACACTAGGCAATATGAGAGATCTTTAGCTGTGCGAAAATACATTATGAAGAATAACGGAACTTATTCATAGGCCACGAGCTTGAACAATACTGTACAATAATTTAACAGTTGCGTATACTGTTAGGTTATTCTTATCCCGAGATTGTTAGAAAGGTGTTCAGTGAAATAGATACAGTTATGATCCAGAGGTGCTAGATAAGACTAGCCTAATCTACAGTATCTCTCAAGACCTTAGGATGTTTGGCGTATGTGGGATTCCAGATCAACTGGTTATCCACTATTTAATCATCAAGTCGCGAGTTATTCCCCTCCAATTCTACTATGCCTGTAGCAATACTCCTGAATGGTTCTGTCTCCACCATCTCTACAAACTGTGCCCTACCTTTCGAACCTACTAATTTGTTTTATGTTTGAGGTTACGGTTACAGTGTCGCTTCCATTCTGATTATCTGAGCTACTAACTTTGCGAACTTTCGATCATTACACGAATGCACGTACGGGACTTTCTATCCAGTTTCTCTAAACTTGGTCCAACATAGAGCTAGGAGTGGCTCGAACAAAGAAGATCATTGAATCAATTCAGCCGACTAAACACATTTGCTTTTGCAGAATCATAAAACGTAGTAATTTATCTGTGTTTCGTATCGCAAGCTAAAGAGTGTGCACTTCCCTGAGCATAACACCATTAGAGAAAGTCTGAGATAAACTAAGAACCCTCCGAGGACGGCTTAGCATCTTGTCATAATGTTACATTCATAGTGTATTTATTTGGTACCAACTCACTCCTAGTGACACACGGCTCAGAATATTTACCAAGGGCATGACACAGAAACGGAGACGAATATTCAGCCATGCACTTACAGTGATACGTCAGAATACGACCCACAGATACATCGATCGTAAGAGTCCGCGAGCACATCCTCGATTTCGTCACTTAATCGACAGCACCTTTTTCTATTTGGCTTTAATGAAGGGAAGATTTTAAGTTTAGAGACAGAACTTTCTTATGATTTAAGGAACACTTTGTCCTGAACCTGCTTTTAAGATGGAATTACAAATGCCTACAACTTATATTCTATCTTTGAATATTACCTCTTATCATAATTTCTTGAGAAAAGACTGCAGGGAAAAAAAACAACCCAATTTCCTCTCAAATACGTGTTTCACACTTGAACCCTAACTCTTGTCTCCTCTTTCAACGTCGATTCACTCTGGATCACCACATCAATTCGATATTTTATTCTTCTAGCAGAGTTTCTCTCTATTCCTTCCTCTTCACTTCTCCGGATCTTTTTGATCCTGCTTTTAATCGATACTCCTTGTCTCATCATGCGTGTAAATCTTATGTGACTTGCCTTCCCAAGCGCTTTATCAGCATATATAGTTGTTGTGAAATACTGCAATAACATCTTAATGTTCAGATCTTGTCTTAAATAATATTTTAATGTTCTCTAACTTATATTATTTCTTTTCCCAATCAGCAACTTCATACGATTTGTATTTAATCTCAAGGTTCCTCATATGCCGCTGAGGTATATGTCTAAGTCTCATAAAGAGCGCGACTGATTAGGTGTGCATCTGATACAACCATTTACAGCCTAATGCCTCTTGAATATGAACATATATTACAGTCTTGGTAGATTAATTCATATTTTCATGGCATAACTTTTATATTCACTCAAATTTCCATAGATTGTTATTCATGTTAATCAATTTCCGTAGGGGCCCGCTTAATGCTTTAATCTGATTAGTCACAAGTCTCTAATCTAGCGATGAATCTTTAGGTAACACCACAAGCTTATGTCAAACATTTCACAATAGGAGATTCTGTTACTGATCGAAGACTCCTTTAAGCTCGAGAAGATTATCTCCGGTGTTAGTGGATGAACTTCTCATGTTCAAATTTATAGATCGAGAGAGAATCCTTGATCCTTTGTTTCGAATATGCTACTGGCCAGTGTTAATTAACTTCTTCGTTATTGTATGGTCAACACACATATGTACCTTCTTATATAAACATGGCTAATATGTAAACCCTGTAGCCTAATTCTAATTAATAGACTTATCGTTTCGTTTTGGCAATTCCTCTGTGCACAATTTAATTTCGTATAGATTATCAACCAATACCACAACCAAATGTAATCATCCGTTAACTTGTTAGTTTAGATCGCTTTAACTAATCACATCAAGTCTTAGACACATCCAAGTAGTATGTTTCCATTTTCTACAGTGATCCGAGAAACCTATACTCTACTATTTCTACCCCACCAAAGACCTTTAGCAGAACTTAAAATTGCTCATAAATAGTAATAGATGTGTATTGATATATACGTCTCGCACAACAAAAGATCATTGTCAATAGTGATAAAAATAACTCAATTGTATTTGATTATCCAAATTTGAAGCGCATAAATAAAGAAACTCTAATAAAATAATGGCTAATTATAAAGCCAATATATCATAAATCTATTGTAAATTGCGTACTTCTAATAGTATATTTAGTGTCTCAACAACTACATGATCCACAGTATTCAATTTCCGAAATATAATTAAATCTTTCCCAACTCATGTAATATCATTTCTGAAAAAATTTTTGTAGATTTTTGCTCAAACGGTTACAACACTATTGATATTAAGACGTATTTTACAAACTTTATTACTTCTGTCTATACACTTCATTAGTATATACACGCTTGTAAGACACAACGAAGTAACTACGTTAATCATCTAAGTTATATCCTCTACTATAGTCTTATAGTGACCCACAAATATTAAAAACCACAAAAAAACACACTAACCTTATCGTTCTGAGTAATCAAACTTAACATATGCTTATAGTACCAATTATTGATACACATTCTAAAATTTTCTCACCATACTCACATTAGACATAAAAGGAAAGTTATCTAGTGTGAGATGGTTCAACCTCAAAACCCTTTATATAGTTGTATTAACTCCCTCCGCAATCAGTACGCTTTTATTCGAATATCATAATTGACATTAATAATAGAAATAATTAATTATTCAGAACGTGCCCATATAAAAAATCCATTCAATTATAGTTTACAAAATGCCTAAAATGAGAACACTCTAGACGACCAGCATTCTGGCCAAATAACTTAATAGTGTATAGGTTTCAAAAAAAGTTACCCATCTCTTTCAAGCTTTAATAGCTTTCTTGTGTCAGTTTTTCCACGCCTTCACATTAATTACCAACAGACGATCACACACGACAAAGACCGAAACAGCCATAATTTATCTTTCACCACGTCCAAATTGAACCCTCCCCATTATAAATATAATCCCAATTACTACGCCTCCAACAGAGAGTGCGAACTCTCGCAACACTCTCTCATAAGCAACTCCATAGAAATAATAAAGAAAAAGAACCAAGATAATATCGTCCCGAAAAATCATTATGTTCGAGTTTGAATACCTTATAAGCATGCATCTCATAGCAATGAGAGGCCTACAACAATATCTGAAGAAATGCTTTCACATTCCTACAAATGAAAAATCACCTTGACTTGTTTATATCCTTACTATCCAAAGTGCGAGCCAACATAAAACTAAATCGAACTCATACACCTAATCCAACCTGAAATCAAGACAATCATGCCTCCCTTTTTTACCGAGGATATCTATCCCAAACAATACATAAAATCATCTGCACAACAAGAGATACTGTGCATTAGTCAAGTATGATTTTCTTATGTAAGATTCCTCTTATTGTTATTTAGATCTCAACTGCCAAGCATGTTTACATTAGTGGATATTGCTTAGTGTTGACTTAGTTAATTAATTTCTTGCTTGTTGAAACCCAAAAAGATTGTTATATTGATTACAACTAGAGTCTATAGTGCATAATCCAATGATTTTACTGAGATGAACATGATGATCGAGTTATGTCCATGTCGGAGCCATTATTGAAGAAAAGTATAACTATATTCATTCTGAGGGTATTCTGAAATCACTATAAGCTCTAAATCCTACAATCTTGTATAAAGAATCCACTTATTGCAAAGCTGTCATACCACTTGATTTCTTATATTTTACCACATGTTAAGCACGTTAATATTCATACACTCTATTACTATCAAAGCTCTCATTGCCATTTACATTTCACAACCACGCCTACCCATGAGCTCACTTATCCATCTCACATTTACTAAGGCCTTTTATCTAAGTTTGATCTTTATACACTCAGATCGATGCATCCACTCATTACGGAAAAAGTATGTCCAGCAACCAGATCCAAACAAAAAATTGCATTCACAAAACTAGCCAACTAAATCACTCATATTAAAGCGTATAGTATTGCAAAACTTTAGGTAATCAGCAACTAATTGAATTAAATATGGAAAATCCATTTATGATTCATATTACACACATACATATTACATGGGTATATATACATGGTAACTAACTCAATATTCTTAACAAATTTAACATGGAGAATGAAGTTTAAACTTCTCTACAAAAACAGCTGACCACTTCATGTACACGACTTTAATTTCACAAAGCTAACCAAAGTTGTCATCTTCATACTAATTCGATTCAACCTTACGTCGACATTAAACTTATAACTAGTTGATTCAGTAGTGATGTACAATAATAAAGTTCTTGACAAGGTGATGTCTGATCAAAAAGATCCCCATCAAAACAAACAACACATTGACTCATTCAAATCCACCAATTCTCGGTAGATCACCCCAACGCACACACTCACGAATGATCCGAGACCAATATAAACGAGACATCACTGCAAAGATATTGTCTCAAAATCTACCCAGGATCAGCTAACACATTCCATATTAGCTTAATCAAACTAGCTCAACAACAAATATACCTTCTCTCTTCGTACAACCGTCAACCGCACGTGTGTACCTTCTAATACTATTAATTGAGTTCTTCCTTTCAAAGTCATATATAGACAAAGAACTACATACATAATTTTAACCTACGAGTACCCCGTAATTGGTTAAATTGGTAACTATAATGATACAAGCAAGAGAAGGAGAATGAATTGTTAGTACGCGTAATAATTTAACTACAAAAAACTATGGAAATCACTATGGAATGAAGTATCACTCCGAATTTTACAGTTGGGGAAGAAACAATCTTACCCCAAACTATATCCATTTTCTTATCTAAAGGATCATCCCCGACGAGAAGAACATTGTGACATTAGACACATATGTGTTCTTACTCTAACCTCAATACCCTTATGCGGCACAGAGTCGTCGCGCCTCGCACTATGTGCAGTGAGCTGAACATTCAAATAGGATTAAGATGACGAAATCAATATTAGGTACGTCCTAATGATGCAATTGCAGATAACGAGCCACATTATTTTTCCTAGATTACCATCCGGAAGCCTCAAGACACAATGGATTTTTTTTTTCATTATTATATTTGTATATGCGAATAATGAGATACACACTATTGTACTCCATGTACTCGACCAGTAATTTTAAATTTTACCATCATAACCTACAAAGCGTGGAAGCCTTCTTATATCATAAAAGGAAAAAGGGAAACTTAATGTGCTATAATGTTACAAAACATAGGGTAATAAAAAGAGGAGAGAGAGAGTAAAAATGATGAACCAGGTGTAGGATATCAGCCTTAGTGTTGAGATTTGAGAACGAATACTCACCTAGTCAGTTTCGACTACGGAATTTAAAGAAAAAAAAGGTTATTCGAAGACTGCGTACATCTCGTATTACTCCGCGTGGCCAACTTTTGACTGTATAGATGATTAAATTTATATTCATTTTCCCTACTTCAGTGTGATTGCCTGCTAAGTATATATGACCTATTAATCTAACATACACACAGATTTTACAATTATTAAGGAAGAATCTCCTTGTCTACTTAATCAAGAATGTTAAAGACGTTCTGAACATAGAGCACATCCTGAGGCTGCAGCCCTTTGTTGTGGAAGTAGAAGTACTTGTCACCTCGTTTGAAAGGCACTTGAAACCTTTCGAACTCGAAAACCTCCTTCAATCTTTCCTTGATCTTCTCCCTCGCCTCACAAGTTTTCAGCAGAGTTTCGGTCACTTCCACTTGATTCTTTACGAACTCCTTGGTCTCATCTGAATCTGGCTCTTCCAGCCTACACAAAAGTTGTTAAAACAAGAACACCAACTTAAAAAAGTTCAGAATTTTTGAACTAGTTTAAAGGTTCTAATCAGCTGATTGCAAAAGCACTGTTATTTGCTGATACAACCTTTACTCGCCTAAAAATTATGCAGAATGTTCATTTTGGTAACACTTGTGATTACAAATTTGTGTCATGTACCATGATCGGTTGTGATCAAGAAGGACTCGGTTCCATATGCTCGGGTTATATTCCTGTGTCTCAACCAAAAGCTTAAGCTGATGGTTGAGGTCCGGGAGTATAATATATACTCTTTCGTAACTAACAAACTTAGCACACAAATTTTAAGCGAATAATACTCTACATCCTACAACAAGAATTAAACTAAAGCTAAGAGATGAGGTATCTTCTAAGGATGGCATATACTCAAAAGATTATTAAAAACCATATTGCAATTGAACCAAAAAGACAAAAAGAAATTAAAGCCAAAATACATATTGACGAGAATATTACGAAGTACAATAACAAATCTTTTTATTATTTAGAAATTTAGTAGATGCCTCTTCACTATTATTGTACAAACTTTATTCACTTCATTTTGGCCTTGTTCATATATTGTACTTTAGTTTTATTAAACAACCCACCATTCTAACTATTGATAATCATATACTATATACTCCGTAAATAGTTTTGATCAACCTTTCCATGTTTGTTACTCCTCCGTTGCACTTTACTTGAAATAATTGACATTATTTATTAAAATTAAAATATTTAATTGTTCCATGTGTGGCATAATGGAGGGAGTATTAGTATTACTTTTCAGTTCCTCGCCACGCACCACAGCCACCACACTATATATCTAAGATCCCTCCCCAGTTATAAATGTAGCCTTCCTTTGTGCCTCATTCGCACCAAAAAAACATACTACTCCGATCATTATTCTAGTTGTACACAATATGAAGCTTTGTTCAACCACTAGACTTACTCATACTCTAAATTTTATATTAGTTTCCTTATCATCTTTATTAATATAGAAAAAATATCACAGACAATATATTATTCATATATAATATATTAATATGGAAAATATATTACACGCCATATATTTTCATTATATTTACGGGTCTACTCATACTCTTAACACTTGATACATAACGAATGAAACCTATAGACTATCACAAAGTACAAAGTTATTCTTTCGTACTGTCATAAACTTATAAATTATAACTAATTAACTATAGATAATAGTGTTGTGTACAAGATTCGATCACAAGTATGAACCAACTGGTATCACCTCCTAGGGTTGGCCAACATGCTACTGTATCCATATAACAATACATATTCTTGTACACGTAACGCGTGTTACATCTACATTATTTTTGAAAGACTACATATAATATACGAGTACAATAATATTATACACAAGAGGGTACGTACGTACCATCTATAAGGATCGGAAACAGGAAGACCATGGTAGTAATCTACGACAGATTCGTCGCGCCTCGCCATCGGATACTTCAATGGTGCATCTATGTTAGATAACGACCCCATTATTTTTCCTAGAGCAATATGTATGAACAACTTTGATGATGAGAGTATAATTTGGTGGTAAGCCTTAAAAATGGAAGAATTGCATTACAATTTAATAAAAGGAGGAGAGAGAAAATGGAAGATAGATA
>SNQN01005230.1:0-10911 GCA_008642245.1 Bassia scoparia | reverse complement strand
TCAATAACAATTTGCTGAAGAGAGTATGAGAACACACAATTTCCTGTTTCCAATTATAGCAAGTGTCACAAGTTTGGGTCTCAATTACAATTTCCTATTACTTCTGCAATACTGGAATTTTCTGTCTTTCAGCCCTGATTCAATTGATTAAAGTCTAATTAACAGCACACAAGTTCACTTATCAGTCTGAGTTCTCTAGAGTCTTTTTATCGTACATAATGTAGTTAGGAGTATGAGTTTAGAAAAGTGATCCACAGATTGGTCTCAATTACTAGTTTGCTGAAATGAGAGTATGGCGACTGCAATGTTCGGCTCAAGTGCAAAAAGCTAGTACGCATACTGATTTCTCCGTTTCATATGTTATAGTCAGACATAGATAAACTTGCTGACTAGCATGATATGGTAGTGGAAAGTTACATATGCTACACAAAAATAGACGTGCGCAGCTAAAGCTGATGAACTCGTATGATCCAGTATTTTGTGTATGTTCTGAAACACTAATGGTCTCTCGAGTGATTTCTCTTTGTGATCATGACAAATTTAACCTAGTATTCTAGGATATTAGATTATATATCGGTATGTGGAAGACATCCTATTCTGAAATATATAGTGCGTTAATTAATTCGCTTCTCATCAGATAGACTGTCGTGCGCTTCTTTCTCAGGTAATTGTCAGTTTGATTACATTAGCAAGTTAGGCATTAGATTAGAAACGTGTATACCATTCTTGATAGTATCTTATGTTAGAACAATCTTGAGTGGATGGTAGGAAAATCCTAAACTCGATTAACATATTAAATAGCACTAAAATCATGAGGACGTGTGCCTCAACTTGGTTTCACTTCTCAAGCTACTATAAATAAGTGTGCAGGGTAATCGTTTGCGGATCCAGAGACAAGGAGAGAGGTCCACTCTAGAGTGTGCAGATCTTATATGATATAACCGAGACTGTCGATCTCCTCCGCATCCTCAAAAAGAAGTACTATACAAGAACTAAGATATTCACTTGTCAAGCTTGCTTAGTAATAGTAGCTTTTAACTCGGTCATACAGCATGTATGTGGTTTTGAAAGATAACAGAGTCGTTGGATATGATGCAATTATGGCTATGTATTAAGGAGAGCGATAAAATATCTGTGTGCCAGAAACGAGCCTAAATGGGTTCTAAGTAGCTCATATGTCTGTATGTTCTATATGTATACTGATGTGTACTCGAGATAATGTCGTGATTCTTTGGGGAAAATCGATACTATGAAGACGGTGGTAAGTGACAGGTAAAATTGGTAAACATGTCGACTCTTCTACAGTTATCTCATATACTGGCTTATTACTAAAACAATGTATCTCTACTAGTGAATAGAGGTCATAATGGATCGCGTCTATTTGAGGAGACAGACTGATCAGGGTAATAACAGATGAGTACGGACAGTAGATTGGTTGCTAAGAAATCTTTGGCTGTAGACACAGCTTAGGACGGAGATAAAGTGCGAACGATTACATACCAATAAAACAGAATATAATCTGTGTGCATAAGTCCCAAACGTAATATCCTGGCTTAGAAGGTTAAAGACTAAGCCATCGGCCTGGGTTTTGAGGTTGGTAGATTGGTTATGAGCAGTTAATACGAGTGCTTGGGCATGCTCATACAGGTCTATCATATACATGCTATATGAAGGGACTAATAGAAACACTTGTAACGTTCAATCCTGAGCAATTTCTAATGTTTCATACATACTTCATGTATCTATAAGATAAAGAGATAAATTGTCCATAAAGAGTGTATCGTTTACACACTTTACTGTAGAAGCGGTGTTTCTAGGTATTGACAACACTAGGTAAATAGGTAATCCGGAGATTAATTTCCTCGCGATGATTGCATTGAAATATTAATGACCTTTTATAAGTAGAAGCTAGAAACGTCAGGCAGTGGGGAGTAAGAGTTAGCATATCTTGTATTTCTAAGAGTTTGACCAATCAGACCTTAGAGTAAATAAGCCAGACTATAATACCGCGCAGGGCGATTCGTGAGACATACTATAAACGAGTCAGTGACGCCACTCAGCTTGGGCACTACATAGTCCAGCAGCAGGGCAGGCTGGTACATAGAGTAGTTGACTCAGACGCCTTTATTTGCTTGGACACTGGTGCGTAGTAGGTCGTGAAGCTTAGCGCTTTAT
This sequence comes from Bassia scoparia, assembly GCA_008642245.1. Lineage (NCBI taxonomy): Eukaryota > Viridiplantae > Streptophyta > Magnoliopsida > Caryophyllales > Amaranthaceae > Bassia > Bassia scoparia. The sequence continues at coordinate 8,736 of SNQN01005230.1, read as the reverse complement.
GGGGTGCTCCATACCACAATAACTTGAAGTGTCGGCTTTCAGTTGCCGCCTGTTGAGCTACGCACATTCAACACCAGACATAACACTCTTTGCGACTTGTAGGTTACGTTAGTACTGAGAGAAAGCTGTGCTCTAGTATGTGAAGATGCATTGGCTCACGATTCTATGAGAAGATCAACTAATAGAATCATTTAGTACATGGGCCACTGAAGAAGGGATGTAAAACTAAAGTTAGAAGGAATAATCTGGAGTCGCATAATACCCAGGCCGCATATGTTAATCAGAACTCAATTTCACAGAATTTCCTTGTCAGCCAAAAACGCGATTAAAATGCCCCCCTTGGGACAAAAAAATGGGAGCTCTAAAAAATGTAAAGGTGTGTGATGGCGTCTATCAAATGGTATCTGATAGAAGGATGTCGTTCTAACAAAAGAGAGAGCATGGCTAATTTATGTTAGTGATTTGTAGAACAAGAATCGGGTGATAGTGGGGAACTAGAATTACATTCTCGCGAGGTGTCCAAGTCTATATAGTGATGATCTCTGCAGGTAGTTAATACTGATGTTATGAGATGAATAGTGAAGTCATCGTTAATTATAGCACGATATAATTGACAGACGTATCTGTGTTAATCGGGAAGGTCACTGATTGAGACGAAATACCAAAGTTAGAGATAAGTCTATGAAGATGTGTGTAAAGAAATGTGTGATATATAGGTGGAAATGGAGAAGAACTTTGTGTATCGTTCTTACTACATCACTGTCATGTTTCACTTTGGTCTGCTGTAGAATATACTTGTGATAACAAAGGAATATCTGAGGTATCGTTCTTCCATTTTAAGCAGATTCAGCTTTTGGTGCTAAACAGTACTTCTCCTATGCTTTGCTATGGTGTATAGTAATAGGTGAGTTTTACTGAGTTTTGTTCAATTGGATTGGAACGTGGATCTTCTTGAGAACTCGACATATATTGGTCAGGAGTAAGCATTACAAGAGGGAGAGGAAACGAATATTGGGTAAGCTTTAGGAGAAGTAGAGCAAGCCGCAAGTTTTTCCGACACGCTCGTCGAAATCTCAAATAGGTGGCAGAAGGAAATTGAGATCGCATAATGTGCAGAGGACAACCGAATCTCGTCAGGAAACTCTGAGAACTACATGCTACAACCTCTGAGCCATCTTATTACGTAAATTGAAAGTATACGTAAAAATGTTGTTGAAAGACGAAGACACAATATCCGAGGATTCGCGAAAATCAGTCACTCTCCGAGGAAGCATATATGACATAGATAATTGTGTAATAGGAACGCTAGGTACGCATGCCGAATCTAAGACGAACTACATATAAATAGAGCAGTTCACTGGCATATTAAATTGAACTTCTTTTGACTTGAGACAAATGCCTCCTGAGAGCAGAAATATATATGAACAATGCGTAAACCCTCAACCTTGTTCGCCGAACGCCAGAAATTGATTTTTGGTCTTCATATATGGATGACTGGAATTAGGTGGGAAAGGGAACCGCTTAGTGAATCAATATCAGTCTTTTATTGCCATTAGTAATAGACTTAGGTTTTATATAACATTATAGTAACTATAAATAAGGGGTTTTGTGTATTAGCAATCGAAAAAAGGCAAAAAGTGGAACAAAAAATGTACTGTAACAATAGCGTAAGCGACATTGAGATAGTATTTCAAATGACTTGAACTTCAATTTAATATAAAATCTACTTAAAAGACTTTTTATTGAGAGTAATTTCCTTTTTAAAGCGTAGCATAAAAACTAAATCGATTATCTAAGAGAAGATATTTTCTCTATTAAACTTATCAATCTACGCTATCTTTTATCTATCTATTCTTATTTCTAAGATAACATCTAGTTATACATCAAAAAGAAAGAATCTCTATTAACTCATACTTTAGTATATGTGAAAGTTGGCCTTAGTTATATAGCGTTTGTCAGATTAAATTCAATATATAGCTGTTCTTTAGTCATCTCAATGGCACCATATCTCCTTATCTATATTGGTACATTAAATCTATCTTCCATTCTTCTCTCCTCTCTTTTATTTAAATGTAAATTTGCATATTTGCTCTATTCATTAATGGCATTTTCTATACAGATTTATTAGCTGTATTATATGTTTATCGAAGTTGGTTTGTTTGCTATATTTATTTTCTTCAATAGTTGCTATCTAGGGTTTTTTTATGGTAAAATGATGTATGGTCTGGTGCGCATCTACAGTCGATTAGATGTGATTCCCATTTGCGCACCAGTTATGAATGTCACACTGCAGAGCTGTAGGCTAGCGTAGAATCTGTGTCAAAGTAATGGATTGAGCTGTGAGTAAATTTATTCGTGATCTTACGCTAGAGTATTTCCGGATGGCTTATACGATGGTTAATAAGGCAGTACTAGTTAGACCTTGGCTTTCATTTGTTGTGATAATTGAAGTTTAGTCGTAATCGATATTTATTATAATATGCTTTGTAGTCTTGTTACTAAAATAAATATTGTAGATGTGAATCCTAATGTAATTGTCTCATGTGCCAAACGGGCTGAATTAGGATAGGGTCAATTGAGACAAGCGGACTTTATTGCATAATTAGAATTTCGCACTGGTGAGTTTTAGACTTACATGCGAGATAGAACTACTAGTCGTGTACAGAGAATTAATCATGTCAAAGTTGTGATTGATGGAATGGAGTAGCATGTTGGCACACCTGACGACTGAGGTGATTACTAGTCTGGGTGATACTGCTGATTGGGAAAATTATTGTACCAGGCACTACATAGGGTCTATTGTTCATTATAGTTAGACTTTATGATTGTAGTTATAAGTTGATTATGGAAGTACGGAGAATAGTGTAAAATTACATCGTTTTACGTATATTGTGGAATTTAACGTCTTAGTGGTTATCTGAGAGGTTGTTGTACAATTATCAAGTGTTACAGAATATAGAAGAATAGATTGTTGGGTGGGTTGTCGAACGTAAATATATGAACGTAACTGATGAGATTAGTGTAATATATTTTTCATATTAATATATGATATATATTGTTTGTGATATTTTTCTATTTAATAAGTGAAGTAACGAGTGAAACTAAAATGCTTCATAGAAAATTTATGCAGTTAAGATTCTATAGTTAGCTGGTGTTTGACATCTATCTTAATTAATCGATACATCATTTGTATGATATTCTAATTATTATTATTAATAGATAAGAACACTTTAATTGGTATAATTATTTGTAGAGAAGCATTTGTTTCCTACTTTGAGACACTCTAGTGTTACTAGAGCTTAAAATTCATACTCGCTAAAATTACTCTAGGTGCTAGTTGGTTTCCTCAGCGAAAACACTTGTGATAACTCTTAAATCCATCATAAGAAATATATATTAATAAGTCTGAATAGGAGTTTACACTTAAGCAAGTGTATATTCTTCTATATAGAAGTTGCAGTATAGCTAGAGATATCAAGAATAAGTATAATAGATCTAAATTTCAGAAGATCTGTAGTCCGATTTATGTATGTTGTTCGCGCAAATGGGGGATTGTATCATGTGAAGTTGAATGATTTGGAACTTGAATAGCACAGTCAAATATCTTGATAAGCTTCATATTGTGTATAGGAAGTATATAGAATAATGTTACGGAGTAGTATGTATTTTTTTGGGTGTGAATGAGTCACAAAGAGGGTATTTATAATGGGAGGAGGAATCTTCAGATACATAATGTGGGTGGTTGCTATGGTGGGTGGGAGGTAACTAAAAAGTATACGATAATCTGTACCAAGTTCGATGGCTTACATGAATAATTGAATATTTACCATCTAATAAATAATGTCAATTATGTTCGAATAAGGTAACGGAGGGAGTAATATAAGAGGTTGTAAACTATTTACGGTTAGTAGCGTTTGGTGTGTATATGAGGCTTCAACATTGTTATAGTATGTGTGTCGAGATAGAGTATCGTATAAGAGGGATTGTCTTGAAGATCAATTTCATTTGTTCTTCTGGTCGCAGATGAGCCGATATCTGTTTATGCGCGAGTCTTCCCCGACGTTTGGGATTTGATTCATAGGGACGATCCGAGGTGGAGCGAGACTTACATATTGTAAGACGGGAGATTCGTGAGGTGCGGTTGGATATTTAGATTCTTCATCTCTCTATCCAGTTTGCGAACCCTGATAGCCGGACTGTTTAGAGGAGGAAGAGCAATTCAGTGACAAAGCAGTAGTCGATACTGATCTATAGAAACCTGAAGAGTGCGGCACAATAAAGAACGTCTCTTCATGGACTTACTCTCAGCAATAGTTGGATTGAAGCTGAAGATTTGCGACGAGGGTCAGAGAGATCGACATACCTGCTAGATTAAGGAGCCAACTGGTAAGTGGTATTGCTGTGGTAGGCACAATGGGGCCATATGTATGCGCGTAGTTGGGTAGGGAATATGGTAAAGCGCGACGTGAGGATGAGCCCAGACTGTGCAATATCTCGATGTATTCCTCTCAGATTTGTGGTAGACTGCGTTAAGGCATAGCATGGTGTAGAGTCCGTTGATACAGTCTTCGTATTATGTTGGGCTATTTTCTTGCTAAGTTTCTCTAAAGCTCGCGGGATCGAAGGGCGAGAGATTCGATTATGGTGTGTCGAAGATCGGTGTTATTCTTGATTGCAAGGGGACGGATATGGTGTGATTGAGTTCGAGAGACTCTCTATTGACCGGGTCTAGTGAGAAGTTTAGAGTTATGTGGAGAGGAGACAAAGGGGAAGATCGAGAGTATTCAACATATAAGGCAAGACTGTTTAAGGCGAAGATGGTGATGGCTGGAGAGTGAGGTTGTCTCGTCTGAGGTGGTTCAAGTTCAGGTGTGCGCATGTGGCGGGGTCAAAGAGACGTGTCCTGGCGGCTAGGCGATAGAGTGATGCAGATGGTGTTTGAGAGTTACTTGTAAGGTGGCACTGCCGGAATGTCGGGTTTGTGGCATAGGATGCGACAGCTTGTATACCCTGTAGTGGATTTGGCTGTACTGGTGATCCTTCATGTGTCGGCAGACATATTTCTGACCTTTTAACGGCCTGGAGCAGTTCTTAGCCAAGACGAAGAGCAGGGGGAGTCGCACGGCTTATGAGGAGTAAGATAGGAGCTGAATGGGATAGGTTACTGAAGGGCGTATTTCGTTGGAGACTTTTCTGGAGGTGAGCATGTTACGTGGTTGGTTACTGACGGATGTTATGTGGAGGCGAGATAGGAGATATCGACGGACTTCAAGAGAAGAGAGAACATGTAGGGATTGGCAATACTTAATCATATCTTTCAACTATTGGGCAGCGCTAGGTCGAGGTGTGGTAAAGGAGACGGGCAGCAGGAGTGTTCGATTCAATCACTTTTGGCTAGCTCAAAATAATAGCATGAATCAGAAGTTGGATTGGCAATCTAACTGATCTTTCAGCTTTCAGTTGCATGCGTCTAGGCGCGATGAAAATGAAATTGTGATTAACTGTGGTGATAGGGGCATCTGCTGTGGAATTGTCAAACTCATTAATGGACCATGTAGTGCGTTTCAGAAATCGTCACCATATAACCAACCCAACACATACATGAAAGGCATGAGAAATCATGACCTTATTGTCTACAAAGAGCAGAACAATTAGTTTGAAAGTCCTCCATACAGTTTTCACAATGCAAGACAACAGTATCAGCTCGATAATAACCACACTACATATATCGACCATAAGTAATAGCAGTTAACCAGACACAGGCCATCGCTAGCAAGGCCATTCAGCTTGATCTTACTTGCTAAAATAAAAACATGATGTTACATAATGTTGACACAAGACCGAGTATGGAGCAAATGCAGGATAAGTTTGGCTCTGAGATTGGGTCAGTTCAGAAAGAAATGTCCAGAATTTTAATGGCATTATGAAAATCGCTGGACACACAGGTTGTCGCAATACTGGCTACTTCTGACGGAACACACGACAAGCGAGGTGTGCCTTCCCTTCGCAAAACCCACGACACGCTGCCTTAGTAGGTCATAGTGTTTTCCCCCCTCCCGCCCCCCCCGCGCTCCCACCCCCCCCCCCCTGGGATTCGCGTTAACGAACTAGGACCTAGCCCACAATGCATGAGTGCGGATGCGAATGAGGAAAGTTGAGAAGGAGGAGGAGGTATGGAGCACCTCATATTGGTGGTGCCCGCATTCGGCCCGTTTGTATCTATCTCTTTCCATATAGAGTTTGCAAAGAAGAAGCAAGATACAAGCAGCTCAAAGTAAGTCTTAGAGGTGGAAAATAAACCTTCAGGTAAGTATTTTCCTTCACTAGAGTTAATTAGACAATTTCCTCAATAAGCTAAAGAATCCAAAGAATTACAAGGAAGGAGGGAATTGGAATCTGGTCGGTCGTGGATGAGGACTCTCTGGTTTTATGAACAATGTAGTGTTATTTGGGCAAAATTGGCAAAAGGAATATGAAATGTTTCCCATGAGTATACCTAAAAGTTGAGGGATTCCTGGGCGTTTTGATTCCATGTGCATTGAATGTGCATATCCGACAAACGCATTAGTATGTGATTAGGTTAAGTGTTTGTGTTATGTCCTTTTGTCGGTGATGATAAAGGTAGTTGACACTATATGGAGATCCTTAAGGTTAGTTCAGTACTAGTATACTACTGAGTAAACGGTGATCCTGTCGTGGGTCTCACAAGGCAACCTTTGGGTATTTTAGAGGAAATTGTTCCTTTGTTTTTTGCTGTGTCGATATGTGGGATGTCATCGATTTATATTGACCTGTCGACGTTTTGTTGTAAACTGAGAATGAATATAAAGTAATATTCACTGCAGGTTAGTTCTACAGGGTATTAGGAAGGAGAGGATTCCGATCACGACTCTTCATACGGCCATGGGGGTCTCATAAATGTGTTAGGGAGGGATGGATATGGGAAAATATATCTTAATGATGATGGGGTTGGAAAGTCACGAGAGGCGCGGTCTGGAATGACAAGACTTTAATCAACGACAAGTGCACTATGTATAAGTATACTAGAGAGTCATGCTAGAGGGATATCATGTAGTAAAAAAATTCATGACTCAGCATTCACTTCCAGTTTTAAACATTGAAGGATGGGTTTATGTGTGGAATTGTTAGCTTTTAGGCGTTGAAAAGTGAACTCGAGTATGAATAGTTCTTATTCAAATGGGGACTTAGTGGTAATTGATTTGGGTAAGGAAGCAGAGTGTGTGTGTTATAGACAGGAGAATATAGGAAATTGGGCGGATACGAGACTTTGCGTTTGGACAGATCCCGGATTTTCAAGGAGTAGATCTCTCTTTCTAAAGATTGATCTTCTAGAGGGTCAATATGTGTGTCGCAAGAAAATCTTTTCCATGGAATGTTGTAAATTTGCCTGTCGGGATAGATGAATAGCTTTTTAATAATAGGTAAAGGAATGATGTATTTGGATGACCTAGACTGGAAAGAAGGCTACTTAGCTGTGTGAGTCGATTATGGGAAGAACCAAGTGATGAATAGCTGACATTTTGATAATTGGATTACGGGGTTTACCAGACAGATACCTGAATACTCATGGTTTTAGGCCTTGTGGTGTTGAGTTTTGAGGTTTGCTAGTCGCTATGGGGATAACGATCTCTATGGTTTGAGACGATCGCCTTTCCCAAGGGATACATAGAAACTTGACAGAGGTTATAAAAGACTGGTCTATATTCGTTATGTCATATTGAATGTTCACAGATTAATAGATAACAGGAAAATCCAAAAAATGGTGAAAGTACAAAACCTATAATAAGAGTTTAATCATTTTGAAAAAATCATTGAGACCAAATTGTGATGACTTGCTAAACTCTACTCTAACAGACATTCTGTACGGTAAAAGACTRTAAGAACTCGACTGATGTACGTGTGTGTTAATGGACWTTKTTAAAATGAATCAGCTGTAAAACAGAAAAGTTCCAAGGMATTGCAGAMTAACAGGAAGACGGTAATCACTAATATACCTTGATTCTAAGTCTTTCAGCAACCTCTGATTTTTCATCATACTCATCTATCACCTGCAAGACAAACCGAATAATAAGGCTCAAATCAACTATGCTTCATGTACGCTAAAWTAGTCCAAGAACAAGGCTATATAACGCAGTAATACAGGGTCGATTTCTCACATTATGCTTTAAAAAGATGACAGGAACATCATCTTCACCAGAAGCTTTGCAAAGTTTAGAAAACCCTTGCTCAATGTACTTGCAGCTACCACAGGAAGTGCGGTAGAAGTCCACCACAACCAAAGCATTTGTCCTTTTCGACTTCTCTAGATACTTCATGAATTCTTCGTCGGTTTTGAACTCTTTGACACACTCAACGGGACAGAGTTCCTCGTCTTCATCATCATCTAGTGGATTTTCTCGACTTGCATTAGATACAAACCTTAATGATCGCTGCTTAACGATACTCGAGCTCCTGATCAGGGCATCCATATCCACAAATTTARTGATAGTAGCTCGATTTTTCGCGCMACATTCAAGTATCGARGAAGTTCTGAAATCTAACTTTCCATTATAGTTGTAGTTCTTCAAATGAATTGGCAAATTACATGTACAATGATTGTAACATCGACTCAAAATGGATCCAGCTACCAGCATGATTTAGAACAAATAGAATAACGATGCTATGTTCGGAAAAATCACTGATGCAACAATGATATACAAAGTATTAGCAACAATA